>CAUZXS010001387.1:50000-85000 GCA_963585895.1 Sepioteuthis lessoniana | reverse complement strand
AATCCCAGTTGAATATAAATTAGATACATTCAACATGCCTCGCACAGGCACAACTTTATGTCACCCCAAAATTGGCTGTGTCGATTCGACGCGTAATCCCGCTCTCGACACGCTAGCTTTCAATTCACCTCTGGGCCACCTTAGTGGAGATAACGCATACTCTCCCCAAATACCAGACACGAAACTCACGGAGACATCCAAAGTTCAATTCATACAACTGCAACATGTCTTTCGTCAAAAACCAACGAACACAATCCCTCACACGTCCGACGACACACGCTGCCATCTCAACCTTCTCAACTTCTCATAACTCAATTTCGTCTCAATACTCACAAGTTTACTCGCTACGAGATTTGCAGCACCAAAAGCAAACTCAATATTCCATGCTGCAAATAAAAACTTTATCCTTAAACACATTTCGACTCTCGCCATCTTACTTCTTCATCCTCCTTTTATTTCTTACTAACTTAGCGAGGGGACTAACAACACTAAGCGAGGAAACAACACAATGTAAACACACATACGTTACAACCTATCCTCGCTAAACACAGCCTTTACAACATTTCCTTCTCGCTATCAACATTTCACCTATCGCTAAATTTGTTTAACGGCATCATTATGATGTCGTGCCGCTAGCACAGATTTCCTTTGTTCTTATTGAGTGAATTGAATTTGTTAAATAACCCAATGAGATATTCCTGGTGAATAAATGAAGCGGTGAAATGTGAAAATATAATAAATAAAGGACGATCAAAATACTTGTGATGTCACAAAATTTATTGGGAACTAAAAATTCACAGCTAAAACTGACAATTTTTTTATTTATTTATTTATTCCTTAATTGTAAATCGGTAAGAAGGTAGAGTTGAATAAAATTATCTAAAATTATTTAGCTGGAAATAAATATTATTTGTTCAAACTTCAAACATACTTAGTTTTCTTTAACCTCTATTTTTTTAAAAAATAAAGATAAATAAAACTAATGTAAGAAAAATGTTATTTAAAAAATTATTACATCAGAATCCAAAGTGGGATTTACTTTCACCTTCTAATTCATGGTTGAATGATCACCCATTATTAGAACAAATATTTAAACCCACTCCCCACCGAAGTTAAAAAATTACTAAGAATTCTACCTTGACATTTAAACACTAACTGTTCCATGGTGTGTATTTGACACAAGAAATAATGGTACTTATGGATCTATCTTACCGCAAAAAGGCCGAACTTTCCCGAGCGTTTCCGAGCGATAACGGAAAGAATCGGAATATTCCGAAACAAAATTTAAGCAAGCAGACGATAAAATAAGTCAACCAATTTGTGGACAAAACGCATGAAGACGAAAAACAAAAAAAAAAACAAAAACAAAAAAACAACAACAAAAAACAAACAAAAAAAAACAACAGAACAAACCAAAAAAACAAAACAAAAAACAAAAAAAAAAACAAACAAACAAAAAAACGGAAAAAGACAATTTTTAATGGATAATGTTACCCACCTTTTCAGGAGAAAAAGAATAAATCAACAGTCAATGTATGGTAATTTTCAATATTGAAAAAATAGTTAGAATTTTTATTTAATCTATTTTTTTTTTTTTTTTTTTTGGTTTGTGTATCATTTTTTTCGTCTTTTTAAATAATTTTTTTTTCGTATTTATGCACTTATTGTACCGTGCAAAAGTAAAAACGTGTTAATTTAGAAATCCATTCTTACCATGGGGAGGAGGGTGTTTAGTAACTATTCTGTACTTTCACCTAACAATTTAATAATAATCCAGGTCCTGCATTTAGTGTTACAGCATCTCCAGGCATAACTTTTCCTCATTTTTTTTTTTAGGTGGCAAGGATGCTCACATTCCCGGTAACTTTTAATTTTGCCAATTAGGTTTTTTTCTTGGCAGAATTGGATCACCATTTCTGCACATTGTAGATTTTCGCTTAGCTGCGATAAATTCATGTTTACACTTGTTTGTAACTTAGTAAACAAATTGATTGAATTATTTTATCTTAAATTTGATTAGCTAGGCATTTCGGTATATTCCGATTCTTTCCGGAAACGTTCGGGAAAGTTCGGCTTTTTTGCGGTAACATAGATGCAAAAGTACCGAAATAAATAGTAATTTTTTTTCTAGCCATATGCACCTCTATGCCTTTTTATAAGATTCCCTTTCTTCTCCACAAACATTTCGTCTATGTTTAGAGTCATTCTTGTCCATCTCACGCCACTTGTCTCTATCGTCCATTGCTCGCGGCAGGTATTCCAGGCTAAATCCTGTATCAGTACAGGGCTGTTGTAAATAGGTTCTAGCTGGTTGCCCAACCCTTGCCCGTCCGTGTAAAAGGGTCCACAGGAGTGCATCGCTTATGAGTTTGTCCTTACTTCTCCAGTAGTGTCTCGCATGTTTGGTTTGTCTAATTTGGATGGTTTTCGAGATGGGTGGTCGGTGGCCGTACAGCTACTATTTTGTGGGATGTTGACTCCAGAACTAGTTCAATACAGCTTGGAGCATTCTTATGCAACTGCCGTCAAACTTAAAATAGCTTAACTGTGGACTCATCGAAAGTTAAAACTTTAGGCATTTGCTGGCGGCAAGAAAAAGAAGTAAGACGAGAAAAGGAAAGGAAAACGACTTTTTTTTCACAAGTTAAACCTTGGAAGCAACGGAAAGCAGCATGGTGGACGTTAAGCAAGGTGGATAAACCCTGCGACGGGTCAACGGTACGCTTCACTAAATGCTGGGCGGACGAATCCCATGGGTGAACGCCCAGATCAAATAGATCAGTCGGGGAACTATTGCTACTCATCTTTTAGGGTAGTGTCTATTGATGAGGCTAAAATACAGTCATCGAAAGATTACCTTGACTCTTACTCAAACCACATGCCCAAACCGCATCGCCCAACGCGTGGGTAAAAAAAGGTGTGGGCGTTCTGCTGAGTCGGGAGCTCTGGCTCCAGTGTTCGTAAAATCAGCTACGGAACTCAAACAAAAACAAAAAAAATACTTAAATGACTTAACGGCATATCATCTCCTTATGGATTAGTTACAGCCGAAATTTGATTCTTTTCTAAATGCTTGATTACAATTATAATTATATAATGGATGTCCTTTTGCATTGAAAAAAAATTGTTCTTTTTTGTCAAAAACAATTTGCACACCGTTGTTTGGTTTTAAGTATTCATATCTAATACTAAAAATTCATTCTTTATTTTTTATTACGAAGACCAGAAATTACGTCATTTAAGTCGACCTCAAGATTTTTTGCCCGAAATTCTGGGTTAGACCAATACCTGTTGTATAGATCGACCCCCAAACATACAGTTGTTTACTGTGAGGTTCTGTTTACTGTTTATTTTCAGTGCATCAGTTGTGGGAAATACTGTGTGATATTGCATTAATAGAAAATTTAATTTGTATAATAATTTCATCATTTCATATGTTTCATTTGTTTCATATGTTCATGACTGAGCTATTCTTGATAATAGAGATAAATATGTATTAACATTGAGAAACAGATTCGAGACATTACAAGAGAAGACAGAAAAAGGTACCCCAAATGACGAATATGAGAATTTCGTCAACGCATAGCTCGAGGCAGCAGCGAATTGTATTCCAACAAAACCTAGAACTAAATAAAGAGTCTCATGGAAAACGTTAGGGGTTAGAGAAAAACGTGCAGACGTGAAAACTGCCTCCAAATGCTATTGGAAGAACCCAATAAACACAAATGCCCTAAAACTAAAAAAGGCACAAAATGAATTAGCAAGCATATATCTAAAAGAACGGACAGAATACATACAAAATCTGATTGATAAGATTAGAGACTCAGTGGAAGATAGGCAATCTAGGATAGCCTGGCAAACGATAAACGAAGTGAGAAGGAAGAGCACAACCAAAGCTAAACTGAAAGTTACAAACCAACAAGAAAGAATAAAACTGTGGAAACAGCATTTCGAAAATCTATTAGGAAACCCACCGAAAGTTACGCATGAACTAATCACCAAGATTATTAGTAAGCAATTGGACATTAAACTGGGACCGTTCACTCAAGAATAACTCGACTCAGTTCTTAGAAAAATTAAAAATAGGAAAGCCGCAGGGCTTGACGAGATTCCCCTAGAAGTATGGAAGACCAGACAATTCGACAACATACTGCTTCGACACTGCAACGCAGTCTATTATCAAAATCCGATAGACAGATGGATGTAGGGATACGTCCACTCCTACCTTAAAAAGGGTGACCTGGGTTCAATCTCAGGTCGCGTCATACCAAAGACTTTAAAAATGGTACTTGATACCTCCTTGCTTAGCACTCAGTAATATATGGTACGTATCAATGGTACAGTGGAGCAATCCAGGGAAAGGAGTAGCGCCCTCCCCGACACCTCGGTGTAGTAGCTATTGAAAAGGGAGCCTTCGGATCACCCTCGACTAGAGAAGCAGTCGGTATATTCTACAGCGCCAGCCGACTGGGCAAATAAATTCTCGGACCTTGCCGGAAAACTAGAAAAAGCCAAAACAAAAAAAGAAAACAAAATACTGTGGAATATGAATGTGACGGTGATATCAATTGTAGTTGGTGCACTTGGAACAGTTCTCAAAGGCTTTTGGAAAAAAGACTTGAGGAAGAATAAAGACCATCCAGACATCGGCATTGCTACTCAGAGAAGTTCTGGAGACCTGAAGAGACTTGTTGTCACTCAGGTTCTAGTGAGATGCTTGCAAGGTAACGCTGGTGTGAAAACAAACACATAAGGTTTAAAATAACAATAAAGTACTGTCATACATAATCTTTTTAGATGTGTATGTATGTGAAATGACCTTCAAATATAAAAAGATCAAATGAAAAAAAAAAAAAAACAAAAAAAAAACGAAAATACTTTTGATACTGGAAGTGGTAATTTACTAAGCTTTTTGCTTAGATGTGGCACAGGGCCATATGAAAGGGGCACCCAATGAGACTAATTTACGAAGCTCTTTTGCTTCGATGTGGCACAAGGCCGATTGAATAGGGCACCCAATGAGACTCGAACTCACTCTTGCAGTCAAGCTTGCTAACCATTACACTACCCGAGGTGCCCGTTTTGATACTGGAAGTGTCTTCAAAGCTTGTTTGATAGACCATGAACTTGTGAAGTAGGTTCTATCCTTGCTAATTCCGCACTCTTGTGACCTTGCACTGTGTACTAAAAGGTTTAGTAAATATCATCAGTTATATTTATTTAAGCAGAACGAAGATAATTTCTATTATTCTGCAAAATAAATCAATATTTCATCTTAGCAAACAATATTAGCTATGTTTATAAATAAACATTCCATTATGCCTACAAGTAATTACATCTCTTCACTACAGAAAATATATATATATATATATACACATATATATATATTTAGTTTTCTTTCTCTGGTGTATCTGCAGTCGCAGGTCCGTAGAATTTAGAAAACTTTTTTCATGCAAACATCTTGAAGCAAATAAACATTTTTCCTCAGCCTTTAGTTAAGATCTGGTGTCGCTGGTTTGCAGTACAGCCACCATCACCGCACCTGCTGTCTAGTCTTTCACCTGCTCCACCTCTTCCTCTTCCATTTCTGCCCCTTCCTTGTGTATATTATTTAGCTGATGTCGCTAGTTTCTCAAAATATTTATTTATAATTTATACTTACGTCTCGATTGATTGGAGACTGCTAAAATCGCTTGCTTCGTGACCCACCCAACCTTTGGAAAAGCAGCGGACATAATTGACAAATGACACAAAACAGCAGCTGCTGGCATATCAGTGCGTATATGTGGAATTAACACGTGTACAGGTCGAATTTTTATATTTTTTATAATAAAAACAGCAAGCAAAACAAACAAATAAACGATATAATTACTGATGTTGTAAATTTAAAATGTAAGTAGAACTAGAGGATTTTAAAATCAACTCTTTGAGATAATAATTATAGCAATATCTTCTCTGGGGGTTATTTGATTTTATCAGCGACAGATCTAAGAGTATGCGTCAAACTTCTATATTTTTGGGGACCCCTCCCCACTCCGAAAAAAAAAACTGTATTTAACAATTTTGTAAATTTGAAATTAAAATATATTGAGGACATAGAGCAATCATTAGCTTCTCAAAGCGTATCTTGCTTAAAATGACCATAGATCAAGATATTGTCACCTGAGAGGATGAGATGTCTTATACCCGCAAACTGCCAACCTACTCCGCCTGATTAGCTCAAGAAATGTTAGACTTAAAAACTATTCCTAAAAGATGAATAGCCATTACGAAGAATTTCCCTTGTCATTCTTTGGGGTAACTCATCTTTAATTCTTTTGGTAGGGATTGTGGAACGAATCTGATTGCTTTTCCTTTCTTTCTTTAATTACCCAATCCCTCCTTCTTGAGCAGGATGTGATATATGGTTAATTTTATAGCAGAGTAAAATTGGTTTGAATTCAGAATTTTTCTTTCTCCTAGACTGGTTTCCATACTAAGGTTAAAGAGCTCAAACTGCCCTTCTATTTACCCTTAGCCGAGGGTGAATAGCTCGGTTCATACCTTTTCAATGAGCATTAGAGCTATGCAAAATACAAACATTTCAAACAATTTGATTTAGCATGTCATTTGCTATCAGATGTTATTACTCCGGGTCAGAGTGAACCTTGGGAGCAAAAGCAATGAAGGGATACTCTGCATTTCCCAAAGCTCCAGCATTACTGGAGCCTCATCAACAGATTGTTTAATGTCATATCCAGGAAACTCGTTGGGAGGGGGTTTTACCCCACTGCAGAGATATTCTCGGTGTATTCTATAGTCCCAGCCAATTGGGTTTGCTTTGTGCTAGTATTGTGGGTAGGCTTAAGTTTCTTTGTTCAATGGCATATCAACTTTCGCGGATTGGTTGGTTGAGATTTATGGCACATCAACCTTTGTAGGTCATTTAACGCCAAATCCATTTCTATGCAAATAGTCGGTTCTATTTCAAACAATTTAGTTTAGCATGAGTACACAGTTTAATTGTCAAAAACGTTACTATTTCAAGCTATTCAATTTAGTCAAACAGTTCTAATTCAGCTAATTCAGTTTAGTAATAGTTCCGATTTTGTTTACCCACAGTTAAATATCAAAACGCTTCTATATTATACAATTCAGTTTCGTGTAAGTAGAGTTTCTATGTCAGAAACAGTTCCATTTCAAACAATTCAGTTTAGCATAAGCACGCAGTTTAAATGTTAGTAGACTGTTTAATCGTCAAAAACATTTCTATTTCAAGCTATTCAGTTTAGTCAAAATGTTCTAATTCCAACAATTCAGTTTAGCATCTATTTAACCCATATACAGGGTCCTATCTGGTGCTATCATTTCGGGCCAGCGTGGACCTGGGTTCAATGATAATGAAGGGTTACTCTACATTCTCCAATCTGATGGTGAGGCTCCAGTAATGTTGTGTGTTGTTGCCTTCTACAGTTCTTTTGCTTATTCTACAACCATTGTGCCACACTTGTACGCTTGGTGGGGTGTATAACAAATACCAGTTCACCAATCAGCATGACACAATCACGTGTGATACCATCTGCCTAGAGGACGGATAGTCACTACCCCACTGGACTCAGCTTCCTATCAACGAACTACTGTTTAACCAGGTTCACTTGTATCTTGTCTCTGTTACTTGAATATATATGTTTTTCTATCAACCCTTGTTGAGTTCCCCGTGTCTTTCTCTTGTCAGCCCCACAACACTTATCCTCTGCAACGATGCAGTCGGCGTATTCTACAGCCTCAAGCAAACAGAGCAAACTAAAATCATGATAAAAAAGAAAAGTTAGAATTATAATTTATTTATCAAATAAAAATTCAAGATACTATTCTCCTTTTGCGTTAACTTACATCAAAAAAGACAAGAAGCAGATGTCATTCCACAAAAACAATGACAAATGCCGACTACGTAGATGATCTACCGCTTCTCACGACTACACTTGCCCAAACTAAACTAACAACTCGGATAAAAAAGAAGTAACCAACTAACTTTACGAATAATAATAATAATAAAGTGACCAAAATCAGAAATCAGCTGCGTAGCAAGATGGGTCAATTTTCCGAATGAGCTCTGAAGAATGAGAGCTATGTATGGCACGTTGAAGCATTCAATCATGCATACGTAGGCAAGTCCATTCTCTGATTTACGATAAGTTGCTGGACTATGCGTGGGTTTATTAGTGTATGTATATATATATATATATATACACCAGCTTTTACTATAGTAGTTTTGCAGGGACTCTATCGAGTTACAGCCCGTTCATTTTTTTTGTCAGCCAACTGGACGCTAGTTCGGAACCCTTAGGCCGGTAAGTGTTTTTGTCATTATTATTGTTATTATTCTACTTCTCCTTCTCCCCCATTGCCCAAGGGTAATGGCCTCTGGAAGGGAAATGAATTCCTTTAAACCTAGCTGGTTGTATGGGAGTAATCTGGAAAATGCCCGGGCGGTTTTCACTTGCGTCAGTGTAGGTGGCAGTGTAAAAGCTGATATATATATATATATATATATATATATACATATATACACACTAATATGCATAGAACAGCAACCAATCGTAATCCAGGTAATGGGCTTGACTACTGGCAATAAATAGCTTATCTTCTTCAGAGAAAATTCGGAAAATTGACTCAGTGTTGTGGACCAGTAAAAGGTCCGGAAAAATAATACAACTCGGGTTTGAGTGGAACGAAGTATATTAACTAAGTATAATACAACATATGTAAAAAGAGTTAGAAGTCAGTCCAACTGCCAAGTGTTCGCTGGGAATAAGTACAGATCCAGGTATTTATAGCCATGGAGGAGTTCAGTATCGTCCGCAGGTTGGGTACCATAACACTCAGTTTGCTAGGCAACTGTTTGCCGATGTTGATCACATACCAAACTCAATAAAACTATTCACTTACAAATTACACAAACACACACATATATATATACACATAAAGGATTTGGCATCAAATAACCCACTAGGGTTAATAAGCCATCAACCAACCAATTAACCTCCCCAAGCCGATCGCCTACTGCATACCCTGGAGTAAGCAACAAGAGGCATTGGCCTCAAAGTGAACGCATATAATACTGAGTTCAAATGTTTGAAACAAAATGGATCACCATTTTAAGTAGCTGGCCTTTAAAATTAGTTGACCAGTTCACATACCTTGTCAGTCGTATCTCATCAACTGAAATGATTTCAATATATGCACAGGGAAGGTATTGACAGGTTATCAATTTCTCCAATAGAATGAAACTGTGGCTGTTTCGGTACTACTATATGGATTATGCCAACTGCTCTCTTACGAAACGAAAAAGTGTGATAGGAACGACACAAGAGCTACGTCCGTTTTAGAAAAAAATCTAGAGGCAGTATCTTGCAAAACAGTATCTGTGCGGCCACTTATTTCTCATCTCACAAACCATCCAAGTAAGACGAGCTAGACATGTTAGGCAAGTAAAGGCGAACTGACATTCTCTTATGGATTCCTACTCACTGAATACTCAGTGTTTGCCGACCAGCAAAAGACTTACATTAGTTCTGTGCGGGTACTGAAGCTATATAATTCAAGATAATAATTATATTAGTTAATTATTTTATTTGTATTTATAAGTTGTCACTTGGCTAAAAAAACTGAATGAAAGTGTTAATCACAAAGGTTATATGTGTGAATGTGTCAGGATATCGAGTCGACAAGTTGTTTTGGAAATTAGCCGGGACGGCAGGTTTGAGATTTGTTTTAAAATCAAGGTTGAAGGCTGGATATCAAACCTTCCGTCGGCTGACTTAGGACAAGATTAATTTGAATTAAATGGAAGTTAAAAGCACGTATTCGTATATCATTAGTGAATGGAATAAGCAGGATATTTTTGGAAGTGAAGTCAGTTGGGCTGTTGAGTCTAGAGTTCAGAAGGCAGAGACCGTCAGTTTAGTTCAGAGAGGACGAGCGGAGTGAAGGAATCGAAGTCTGTTGTTTCGTGTCTGACTACTGGAAGAACAGTAATGGTAATGAACCTTTTGTATTTGATATTTAAACTGCTATCAACTCACAGAGCATAAAACATAAACCATTTCATTTCAGGATTTTAAGTAGGCTTTCATAGAGAAATCACGGTATTGTGGTGAATCCAAAGGATGAAATGTTGTAATGAGTGAATGGGTCAGCGAATGTAATTAAAGCTGGGGCCCCTTAGTCACCGAAAGACCGCTCCTCTTCGACCTTATAAGAATAGATTTTGTTAACAAGCCGTAAAATGTCAAAACTGTTCTATTTCAAACAATTCAATTTAGCACTAAGAGACAGTTTAGTTCTATTTAAAAACAATTATATTTCAAACAGTTCAGTTTAGCCTAAGTACGCAGTTTAAATATCAAAACAGTCCTATTTTATTCGAACAATACAGTTTAGTATAGGTTTTGTTTACACACAGTTAAGTTCAAAACAGTTCTATTTCAAACAATTCAGTTGAGAATAATAAATTTTCAGTGTAAAAAACAGTTCCATTTCAAACAAAGCTGTTTAGCATACAAAAACAGTTCTATTTCGAGCCGTTCAGTTTTGCATCAGTACGCAGTTTAGTTCTTTTTGACCCATAGATAGGACCCTATTAGGAGCTACTACTCCGGGCCAGAGTGGACCTGGAAGCGATGGCAGTGAAGAGGTACACCGCATTTCCTATTTGTGAATTGTGACTTGTAAAATACATTTCCTTTTTTTAACCACTTGAAACTAAATGACAAAAATTTCACACGAGAAAAGTCTTTGTCCTATATAAATATATCCTGTTCTCTGATGCTCAAGTTAATGTATTTGTTGCACACACTTATTTTTTTTCCCAGAAATATTAGATTTTCATGTAAGAAATGGATGGATGGATGGTTGGTTGGTTGTTTTTACGGCATGTCACTCTTTGTGGGGTTATTTTAAGCCAGTCATGGTCTTTTGTACAGTATGAAAATATGTTTTCACAATTAAAAACTATTCCTCATCTCATACAGATCTCTCTGGCACATAGATTTAAACGAACGGTAATTTAACGCGCACGCACACACACACACACATATATGTGTGTGAATTCGTGTGTGTGTCAGTGAAATATAAGTGGAGTGAGTCCCCGTGGCGTAGTGGTTAATGTTCAGGACTACAGCCTCAAAGTCTCTGAATTCGAACTCAGGTTCCTCTGTTACATTCACTTTCGGACTAATACCTTTGGGAAAGATATGAATTTTCTTATCCACTGGCGATGGATTAGATCGTATCACTGCTGTTCTTCTACAAGGATAGCTTTGACATTAAGTAACTGACGAGGGGTATAATTAAACTAAAGAAACCAAATATGGGGAAAGATATCATGTCGTATACATTTACATATATATGCCTGTTCTTTTCTCTCACTTACGTATATGTTATCCGATGACCGTATATGTAAATAAATATATTCGTTAAAAGGGAGATAGTTTGGGGTAAGATATCTGACTGACGTAAAGTCAGCCGAATTTCGATCCCTGCTTGAAGCATCTCGCGTGTCTAGCCACACTGAAAAGTTGGGATACACGAAACTGTAGGTGATATATATATATATATATATATATATATATGTGTGTGTGATACCAGACAATGACGTAATTCTGGTTTTGACCCGAATCTTCTTGCTCCCTTTTTTCTTTTTAACATTTTTTAAAAAAGGATGAGTCCATAAGAAAAATAAAAAAATAGATTTTTTTCTCTCCATTGTGTGATGGGTATCTGATAAAGCTGGTCTCATTTATAGGGGTTCTAGTTGAAATAAGTTTATTATGGCCAAAAGAAGGCTTATTGATTTAAAAAAAAAATCATGTAAAGAAAAGTAGAAAAAAGACAATGTTCAATGGTCCGGGAGACAGGGGTTCAATCCTAGATCGAATCATACCAAAGTCTCAAAAAATGGTACTTGATGTTGCCTTGCTTAATACTCAGCATTATAAGGTACGGATCAAGGGTAAAGTGGAGCAATCAAGGGAAAGGAATTACGCCCTTCCTTACACCGGGGTGTTGTAGCTATTGAAAAGAGAGCCTTCGGGTCACCTTCGACTAAGGTCGCCAACTTTACTTACTTATTATAAAAGTCGACGTTAAACGTTTCGGTTGTAATAACTTTCTTCAGGACTTTAAATTCGTGAAAAATGTTGTTAAAATAGCGATGGATGTTTAATCAAATAACATGACAAAAGAAAGTGTGTATGAAAAGAAAGATTGCATAACACCATATTCAGCGTTCTTATTTTTGAAAATATTATTACGTTTTTGTCACGTAGAATGATGCTTGAAATTTGTTGTGTTTCTAACGGAAGATGAAAACAATGATAGTTATTTAGAACTAATTTACCAAAGAAAGGGGATAAATTGAAAAAGCCGGGACGAGTATTAATGGAGAATAAAATGAAATATTTTTATACACATTTTCTTTTCTCCTGTTATTTCTTCAAACATTCATCGCTATTTGAACAACATTTATGTATTAAAGTCCTGAAGAAGGTTATTACAACCAAAACGTTCAACAATGACTTTCATAATAAATTCATCAAATTTTGTATTTGTTTTTTCTATTTTTCAGCAATTCTTCACACTGTCAGGTTTATTTCCTTATTATATATATATATATATATATATATATATATATATATATATATATATGTATGTGTGTGTGTGTGTGTATTTATCTAAACTCTCAGCTACGAGCAGGATGCGAAGCAAAGTCAATTTGGTTTGAATTTTCCCTCCTCTAGACTGGTTGCTTACCGCAGCTGAAGAATCCAGTCTGCCTAAATAGTTTTCTTAGATATAACCGTTACGCTTACAAATGATTTATAATGGCCAAAAGAAGGATTATTGATTTAAAAAAAAATCATATAAAGAAAAGTAGAAAAAAAGACAACAATGTTCACCAATGGTCCGGAAGACAGGGGTTCAATCCGAGGTCGAGTCATACCAAAGTCTCAAAAAATGGTATTTGATGCTGCCTTGCTTAACACTCAGCATTATAAGGTACGGATCAAGGGTAAAGTGGAGCAATCAAGGGAAAGGAGTTGCGTCTTCCCCTACACTGGGGTGTAGTAGCTATTGAAAAGAGAGTCTTTGGGTCACCCTTGACTAAGGTCGCCAACTTTACTTACTTATTATAAAAATCGACGTTATGCACACCACATGATGTAGAAATGAGTAATATAAAGCGAATAAAATCACCCATCTCAACATTAGGTTTAAACATTTCTTGATCATTAATTAAGTTTTGGTGATCAATATTACTAACCCCCTCCTAACTGGTATAACTTTCGTCGTCATCAGATTATATCACGTGACCAAAAGGTTACTATTGGTTCACAATTGGCTTACTACGTATTTCTTCCAATGGCGGCATTTTGATACTTGTTCAGAGCTTTTGTTTTACAGAAATTCTTTGTGTAGAAATCAAAATCATCTTGAATTTCTCAAAGCGTAGACTTTATTTTTATTGGCTCATTGAACTGACATACTCTTTTTGGATGGTTGGTTGATTTTGTTTTACGGCGTATCAACCCTTTTCGGGTTATTTAACGCCGAATCAGATTTCAAGCAATTTACTTTAGTATAAGTATAGTTTTTTGTTTACACGCAGTAAATTGTCAAAACAGTTATATTTCAAACTATTCATTCTAGCATAAGTACACATTTTCCATCTCAAAAACAGTTCTGTTTCAAACTGTTCCGTTTAGCATAAGTACACCGTTTAGTTCTATTTAAAAATAGTTCCCTTTCAAACAGTTCAGTTAAGCATAAGTACGCTGTTTAGATGTCAAAACAATCCTATTTCAAACAATTCAGTTTAGCATAAGTTCACAGTTTAGCTCTATTTGACCTACAGATAGGACCCTCTCAGGTGTTACCACTCAGGGCCAGAGTGGACTTGGGAGTAATGGCAATGAAGGGGTACTTCACATTACCCAAAGATCACTCTCAGATTGTTTAGTGTCATATCCAGGATACTCGTTGGGGGGGGGGTCTTACCCCTCATTAGAGATGCAGTCGATGTATTCTAAAGCCCCAGTCGACTGGGCAATACTTTCTTTGGTATTGCCTACTCTAACTGGTATAGTATACCAAATAAATGTATATACATTAATCTATCATACTAAGCCGCTTTTATAAAATGTAGTTTGGTCCAACCCTCCATTTAATCAGAAATACCCTGATGGTCCGTTTAGTTGAAACCTAGTTATTTTTTTTTAACTCTGCAGGCATTCATATATATATATTTGGATTAATACCTTTGGGAAAGACATGAACCCTCTTTATCCTCCACCTTTGGGTCAAATAGTACACTACTGTTCTTCTATGAGTCTGACTTTGGTATTAAACAAACCACAAAAGTTGATATGTCATTAAACAAAGGAAGCCAAGCCAAACGCCATAAAAGACCCTTGATAAACTTTTTTAAATCTCAATTACTGGTTTGTAACTATATATAAGTAAAAAATAGTTTTTGGTTTCTTCGTTTTTTATTGCAAAATCAATTTTTATACAAGAAATCAGTTCTATTTCAAACACTTCAGTTTAGCATGAGTACACAGTTTAATTGTCAAAAACATTTCTGTTTTAAGCTATTCAGTTTAGTCTGACTGTTCTAATTCAAACAATTCAGTTTACTAAATATAGTTTGGTTTGGTTTCTTTATTTAATGACATATCAACCTTTGTAGGTTATTTAATGCCAAAGCCATTCTCCTAGAAGAACAGTAGTGGTACTAGCTGGGGAGGATAAGGGGGTTCATACCTTTCCCAAGGGTATTTGCCCGAAAGTGAATGTAATAGCGCGACTGGAGTACGAACTCGCGTACTACAATTCCGCAGTCCATCGCTTTAACCATTACACCACGAGGACACCCCCTTTTACTAAATATAGATATTGTTTACACTCAGTTAAATGTCCAAACAGTTCTATATAAAAGAAATTCCGTTTCATATGAGTGCAGTTTCAATGCCAAAAACAGTACCAATTTAAACAATTCAATTTAGCATAAATACGAAGTTTAAATGTAAGTACATAGTTTAATTATCGAAAACATTTCTGTTTCAAGCGATTCAGTTTAGTCAAACAGTTCTAATTCAAACAATTCAGTTTAGTTTTAGTACACAGTTTAGTTTTATTTAATCCATAGATAGGGCCCTATCAGGTGCAACCAACCCGGCCCGGAGTGGACCTGGGAGTGATAGCACTTAATGGGTACTCCGCATTCTCCCAAACTCCAGCATTACCGGAACCTTACAATCAGATTGTTTAGTGTCATATATCAGGACATGGGCAACCTCTTTTTACATATGTATTAAATATATATGATTTGTGAACACATTTCGTTGATAACATTTTTAAACGAGCCCAAGCTCATTCATTTGCACACAAATAGTGATTTGTTTACAAGCAGTTAAATGATCAAACAGTTCTATTTTTAATAGTTCAATTTAGCATAAATCAACAAAGTTAAATGGTTCCAAGTCTTGCTATGTATAACTAACCATTCAATTAAACATCTGTAATTTGTTTACAAGCAGTTAAATGATCAAACAGTTCTATTTCTAACAAATCAGTTTAGCATAAGTCATTTGTTTACACTCAGTTTTAAGGTCAAATTTGACCCATAAATAAGACCCTATCAGTGCTACTACCCCGGGCTAGAGTGAACTTGGGAGCGATAGCAATGAAGGAGTACTTTGCATTTATTAAAAGCTCCAGCATTACCGGAACATCATCATCAAATTGGTTAATGTCATATACAGGACATTCGTTGGGGTGGGGGGCATTTTACCCCTCTGCAGAGATGTAGTCGGTGTATTCTACAGTCCCGCCGTCTCCAGCTGACTAGGTTTCATATTTAAAGGACGTTTTGTTCTTTTACAATTTATTTTCTACGGCTACTGCCTTGTTTACACTAAGCGTAATGTAGGGAAGACGGCTTTGGGTCAGTTCAAAGATTTTTGGTATCTTTAAAGTCCTCTAAAAATGAATATTTCATATATATGTATATTTCTGGGGAGGCGCTTGTGGTGTAATGGTTATTGTAATAGTAAATGGACAAGGTGACTAAATATCATTGCTGAATCCATTGTCGGTGTTTGGCTTATTCACTTTTCCTCTTATTTTTCCCATCTTTTCAGATTTGCCTAAAATCTACCATATATATATATATATATATATATATATATATATATATATATATCTTTAAGAAAGACCAAAACCGGTTGCATTAGGATTATAAATTTATTTCCATCCTGTTATGGGTATTGATATGAATGAATAACACCAAAAATAAAAAGGACTTCTTCAGATCCAATGGACAAATTACAGTCAGAATAGACACAGGAGGGAAGGGTGAGAAGGGGTAGAAGAGGGGTGAAGAGTTTCCTCCGCATTTGTCCGCTTCCGGTTTTTCTTTTCGGTTTGGTTTGGTTTGTTGGGTTTTATGGCATATCAACCTTTGTAAGTTATTTAACGCCAAATCCATTTTTATGTAAATAATGTTCTATTTAAAACAATAAGTATGCTGTTAATTCTATTTAATCCATAGGACCCTTATCAAGTGCTACCACTCCGGGCCAGAGTGGACCTGGGAGCAATGGCAATGAAGGGGTACTCCGCATTCCCCAAAGCTCCAGTATTGCTGGAACCTCACCATCAGATTGTTTAGTGTCATATCAGGACACTCATTGGGGGGGGGCTCTTACCCCACTGCAGAGGTGCAGTCGGCGTATTCTACAGCCCCAGCCGACGGAGCGTGTTTTTCTTTTCATTACCAGTTGGATAAAGTAACTAGACGTATATTCTGAACTCACTTTCTACAGTAAATTACATTTTTTAAAACTTAAATTCTAAATACATTTCAACATAAATCTCCAAATTTAATAATAATTTAGGAAATTACAACAATTCTTATCAACCTTACGTAAAGATTACAGTAATACTTAAATTAAATTCGGACTTTAAAATCAAAATTTTAATTTCAAAATTTATATTCGTGTCCATTAATTCAGTTATTTTTCCATTGAAACGCCCGTTCACCTCACATGGTGTCTTCCCATTTTTTATTTCATTCATTTCACCTCAAATCTCAAATTAATCCTATTTTTTAGTTAATTAAATATTATCTATGATATTTGTCTATAGTTTAAATTTATTCCTATGTCAACATCTAGCTATTAAATCACATCTCTGATTTAATAATCTTCCAGGGTCTGGGGATTGCATAATTTGTATTTTTTCTTCTAGGCACAGGTTACATCTACTATCAAAGTATTTTGGAGTATTCGACTTTTTCAATATGCTCAAGGGTTAAACTTTTGTTTTTCAAACTCAAAAATTACTTGGATAGGGCTGTTTGGTTTTTCAGATGTTCATGGGAGAAAGAATAACTATGATTATAGTACCTTAGCTTCCATTTCGTCGAAGAGATCACTATATAAGTTTTTCTTAAAGAAATTATTGCTCTGCGATGTCAGTTACATTGAGCTCTTTACCAAGAAAATTTAAATGTTCATAGTTGAAAAATTTTTTTTGTCCTGAGGGAATAATTCCCGACTCCGGTTTAACTGGACTGAATAATACACACACACACACACATATATATATATATTTGTAATGTAAAGTTGGTGACTGTTATTGAGGGTGACCCGAAGGCTCCCGTTTCAATAGCTACTACACCGAGGTGTAGGAAAATGTGCTACTCCTTTCCCTAGATTGCTGCACTTTACCCTTGATACACAATTTGTAATGCTAAATGTTAAGCAAGGAAGCATCAAGTACCATCTTTGGAGTCTTCAGTATGACTCGACCTGAGATAGAACTCTCTTTTCCCGGGATATTGGCGTACACTTCACCCACTATATATATACACACACCTCTTTTTCATCTGTTTAGACTACGTTCTTAAAACTTCTATTGATAAAATCGAAGTAAAAGGTTTCAAGCAAACTAAAGAAAGAATCAGAAAGTACCCCGCAAAAACAATTACCGATGCCGACTTCGCCGATGATATAGCGCTTCTGGCAAATGCACCCACCCAAGCCGAAACCCTACTACATAGTCTGGCACGAACCGCTGCAGGCTTCGGCCTCCATGTCAATGCACACAAGACGGAATATATGTGCTTTAATCAAACAAGCAGCATCTCCACATTAAACGGTATCTCTCTGAAACTAGTCGACAAGTTCACCTACCCAGGGAGCAGTGTTTCATCAACCGAGACAGACATCGGCACGTGACTAGCAAAGGCATGGACAGCGATCGATAGGCTATCAGTCATATGGAAGTCAGACCTGATCGATTAAATGAAGTGCATTTTTTTTTCAAGCAGTGGTGGTGTTGATACTGCTGTATTGATGCACTACATGGACGCAAACTAAACATATGGAGAGGAAGCTTGACGGCAATTACAAAAGAATGCTGCAAGAAATACTGAACAAGACCTGGAAACAGCACCCCAGAAAGAAGCAGCTGAACAGTCACCCACTGCCCATCACGAAAACTATCAAAATTAGACGAATCAGACATGCTGGATACTGCTGGAGAAGTAGGGATGAGATCATAAGGGATTTACTCCTGTGGACCCCTTTATATGGCCATGCAAAGACAGGACAACCTGCTCGAACCGACATACTGCAGCTTTGTGCCGATACGGGATGTAGCCCCGAGGACCTGCCGGAAGCAATGGATGATAGGGAGGAGTGGCGAGAGGGGGTCAGGAATATCTGTGCTGATTGTGCGACATGATGATATATATATATACGCATTGACTGCTTTTAAAAAGTTATATGTACGGAAATGAACTATGAAAAAAGTGAGAAGTGTATACATCTGCAAACTATTGATAGAATTAAACAACTAAATGTCCGAATGAGGTTATATGCGCGTAAAATCCCAGAAAGAATAGGGATTATGACTAAATGGGAAATATGAATTTGTTAATAAGTTGCAGATGGTTACAGATCAAGAGCAACTAACTGAAAGAAAAGAAAAAGAGAACAAGTCGTAATATCTCGATTGCGCATTGGTCATACAAGGCTTACTCATTCTTTCATACTGAAATAGGAACCACAACGACAGTGTTAGACCTGTCAGACAACATGCACGGTTCAACACATTCTTATAGAATGCAGAGTTTTCGCAGTCATCAGGAAGCGATTTTTCAAAGTGACTAGTCTAACCGAATTGTTCGAAAACGTCAAAATAGATGACGTTCTGTCCTTCTTGCAAGAGACAGGGTTGTACGAAAAAATATGACGAATTAAAACTGGTTAATCATGTGCAAACAAATGAAATCCTGCTTATAGAAAATTCTACCTACTTAGTATTCGTCCAGAAATCCTTGGTTGAATGTATATACATATAGACAGATTTTGGCGTTAAATAACCTACAAAAGGTTGATACGCCATAAAAACAAAACAACCAACCAACCTGAAAGGAAGAGTAAGAAGAGGTTGATTTTTTTGTTCAGGGGGCGGGGGAGATGAAATCTTATACAATGTTACTCAAACTGTCAGACCTTAACGACCTGCGAGGTACAAGTACACAGCTACTCTTATACAAGTAAATACTTTTTTTTTTTAAGTTCAGGAGAATATCCAAGAGCCTACAATCTTGGATCAAAATTCTATTGAGAGGAGGAGCGAAACGAAGTTCAAGAAAATATTGAATTTTTTTTCTCACTATTGTTTGCCAAGTGCACTTTAGACGTGTTGAAAAGCGAAATCCAACCGTTGACAATTGTGCCTCAGCCCCATTCAGTAGACTCTCTTTAGTACCTCATAAAAGTTTGATTGGAGCAATACAAGAATTCTGAGCGCTGCTTTGAATAAATCCTGGAAGCAGCACCCTGTAAAACAGCAGTTGTATGGCCACTTACCTCCTATCTCATAAACCATCCATGCTGTAGTGTTGTATAATCATAAAGAATTAATATCTATTGATGGAAGAAGAATGACCATAACACTTAGTCATAAAAATATAACTTTCTTTATTCTTCTTAGAGTCAAAGCTTCTGTGGTATGAGAGACAGGGGAGGAGGTGAAGACAGACTGCCATATTGACCCTTAACTCCTTCTTCTCTTGACCACACCACGTTGTGCTATCTTTAAGACCCTACTTAACCCTTCATTTGCTTCTCGGCCAGGGTATACTTAACCGGGAGCCCTCCATGTGACGCTGCCCTAGCGGGGCGTCCAGTCACTCACTGGCGCTCTCCGCGACTAATCACTCTCTTCTGGCCGAAAGCTGAGACTCCAAGACTGAGACTGCCCGTATCACTCGTGGGCATCTGCATATATCATGTCATAACACTCACACATTTCCGTTCAACTACGTAACTGCTTTCGCTTATTTTCAAACATGCGTCCTGTGCAGATAATCGTTGAATGATGGCTCAGTCAAGGAGAAATAAGGACGAACTCTAGAATCATTTCTCTAAAGGACTCCTTGATATGAACACACCAGTCTTGACCAACCAGCAAAAAATAACATTCATAAAAAAAAATTAATTGAAAAAAAACAAAACAAAAACAAAATTATTTCCTTTATAGATTTTGTGAAATATCTGGTAAGGTGATAGGAGACATTAGGAAATGTATATACTTAAATAAAATATTGTTATGTAGACAAGAAAAAGCATGGGATTTTCATAATTAGAGAGTTTGGAGGTGCCTGCCAAACGATTGAATAATTCTTCCTAACTACTGCACAAATGTAAATAATGTTATCAAAATGCGTCATTGCAGGATGGAATTGCTCACGTGGATATGGTATAACACCAAAATCTTAGAAATCGTAACAGCAGATTTGGTAGGTGATAAACATTACAGTTTTGAGACCATAAGGTTATGTTTCAAAAACTACGTATAGTTAATCACCGTCATCATTATCATGAAAGCGTGCCAACATCGTGGAATCCTTTGGACATCGTGCTTGGCATGTCTTTAGAGGACACCCAGAAATTCGCACAAAGTTGATGGAAGTAAATCTTTGTTAATCGGACAAAACTGATGCGTCCATTCTTAGGGGTCCCAAATAGAACGTTATTTATGGTTTGTTTAAGGATGGTTGTTGTAGGTCCAAAGAAAGAATAAGGATATATCTTAAAATAGGAAGGTCTACGAAGAGATTTGTATTTTTTGAATTTATTTATTTTGTTCTTACATACGTGTTATATATATGTATGTTTCCAGCTGGTTGCTTTCGTCAGAGAAATTGTGTGGGACAAGGCCTTTTAAATGGGGTTCTCAATGAGACTTGAACTCACTCTTGTTCCTGGTATAAACGACTCTTGTCTGGTCAGACTTGTTTATATAAACACACTCCAGGAAAGAGGAACAAGGACCCCTATATAAACAAGTCTGGCCAGACAAGAGTCATTTATAGTGGAAACAAGAGTGAGTTTAAGTCTCATTGAGTACCCCATTTAAAAGGCCTTGTGCCACACATTTTCTCTGACGAAGGCAACAAGCTGGAAACATACGTGTATATATATATATATATATATATATATATATAAACACGTATGTAAGAACAAAATAAATAAATAAAAAAAATACAAATCTCTTCGTGGACCTTCCTATTTCAAAATATGATTTTGCTTATATCTTCTTGCACCGTCCAGCATCCCTGGCTCGCAATTTTTGGATGGTTTTATTGATGTGAAGTAGTAGTAAAATTAAAGTTGGCGACCTTATTCGAGGATGACCCGAAGGCTCTCTTTTCTATAGCTACTACACCAAGGTGTAGAGGAGGGTGCTACTCCTTTCTCTGGATTGTTACACTTTCCCTTGATTCGTACCTTATAATGCTAAGTATTAAGCAAGGAGGCATCAAGTACCATTTTTTGAGTCTTTGGTATGACTCGACCTGGAATTGAACCCTGGTCTCCCGGGTCATTGGCGAACACTCTAACCATCACGCCAATGTCCGGTAGTGGCCATATAATTACTGTTTGGTAACTGCTTCCAGGATTTACAGTAAACAACTTGCAACGTTTTTGTACGGTTCCTATCTATTTTTTTTATCTAAGTGTTTTGTTACTGTTCAGATAACGGAACAATACAATAGGTGTAGCACGGCTATTACTTTGAAGAAGTACAGTTTTATATTTTTAGTGATACGAGATTTCAATTTGGTAGGTAACCTGCCAATAGCAGTCCCTGCTTTTCCTATCTGTATGTTGTCATCGCTTTTTGTTGATGAGATATTGATAACGCGGTATATGAACTAGTCAATACAGTTTGTAAAAACAGTTCAATTTACCCTTTTCTTAAAACTATATTCAAACGTTGAGACTTAATTATCCATTTCATTTTTTTTGTACTGACAACTACTGTGCAATGGATATAGATTTGGCTTGGTATGTTTATTTTCTATGGCATATCAAACCTTGTGGGTGAGTTAATGCCAAGTTCTGTATATAAATATATATGTGGGGTGTTGTTTGGGGGATTTGTAAGTTAATAGTTTGTGAGTAGCATTATTTTTAAACGAGTTAGTAATCGTTTATTTGTACAGAGTTAAATGGTTTCAAGTATTGCTATCTAATACTAATAATTCTATTTAATATAAATTATTTATTTTCTCACAGTTAAATGATTTCAAGTATTGCAAACACTAATAATTCTATTTCAAGTATTACTATTTAATATAAGTATTTCCGTTTATCAAGTATTACGACCAAATTTAACATTGTTTGCACATAGTTAAATGTCTTCAAGTATTGTTACCTTACACTAGTTGTTCTATTTGCACAGTAAAGGGATTTCAAGTATTTCTATTAACATTTATTCTTTTTTTTGTTTTCCTATAAAAGATAAAATCTATTTGTTAGCTAACAGTTCATTCCGTAATCATTTATTTGCCCAATTAAATGGTTTCAAGTATTGCAAACACTAATTATCCTATTTCAAGTATTACTATATTAATCCTTTGTTTGCACATAGTTGAATGTCTTCAAATATTGTTATCTAACACTAGTTGTTCTATTTTCACAGTAAAATGATTTCAAGTATTGCTATTTGTTAAGTATTCCAATAAAAAATAAACCCAATCATTTGTTTTCGCAATTAAGTGGTTTTAAGTATTGCTTACATTAATAATCTTATTTCAAATATTTCTATTTAACATTTATTCTTTTTTTTAAGTATTCCAATCAAAAATAAACTCAGTTAATTCTGTAATCATTTGTTTGCGCAATCAAATAGTTTCAAGTATTGCTATTTAACATCAGCATTTCTATTCAATAGTCGTATCAAATACGAATAAGTTACATGTATGGTTTGAAATCACAATAAGAAAAATCCCAAGCAAAAATTGAACAAGTCTATTTGACACATAGATAGGGCCGTAACACGTACTACCACTCCGGGTCAGAGTGAACTTGAGAGAAATGGTAATTAAGTGTTTGATCTGTGTTTAAAATGTCTGAACTTTTAGATCTTAGTACGCGAGCCGTTTAGTGTAATATTCAGGACACTCGTTTGGGTGGTGTCTTACCCCTCGACGTATTCTACAACCACCGCCGATTGGGTTGTCTTGGTTGGTTTATTTTATTTTATGGCATAACAATCTTAGAGGGTTATTTAATGCCAAAGTCATCCTTGTACAAGAACAGCAGGGATACATACTATTTCAACCATAACAGGAGAGAAAAGGATGTTTATACCATTGTCAAGGGTAGGTCACAGAAATTCCTATTGGCATACTTCAAGGCCGCAGTTCTGCACTGTAGCCATGATGTCACAGCGAGTCCCCTTTGAATTTAGGTTAAGGAATCGTATTCATATGTGCTTTTTCAGTAATTTTTAAGAGTCTTGTTTTTTGGCGCACAATTACGCTATCAAGTATTCCAATCAAATACATGGCCTAGTTGGTTGGGACTGTAGAATACTCCGACTGCATCCCTGCAGAGGGGTAAGACTTCCCAAACGAGTGTCTTGATATGATACGAAACAATCGCTTCCCGATCCACTCTGGCCCGGATCATAGCAGCTGAAAGGGTCCTATCTATGGGTTAAATAGAACTAAACTGTGTACTTATGCTAACATTACTAAATAAGTCCCGGGCCTGATATATAGATAGCGCTACTAATAAAAAATCCATATAATTTCTATAGAGTATTAAACTTCAAATGGCATATGTCAAAATTTGAGCTCAATCGGATAATTAGTTTACAAATTACTGATATTTAAGTGAAGCTACTTTGCAAATTTTCAAAACAATGGAAAAATTTGAATTTCGTGTGTAGATAAAGCATAGCTTTCTGATAGGAATAATACTGTTCAAGCAAACCAATAGCTTGATAAGTGTAATTCGGATTCTGCTCAATTGGAAACAATGGTTAAGAAGTGGTATACTGACTTTGAACGCGGTCGTACAGACATAAATGATGCTGAATGCTCAGGTCGCCCAAATTCGGCTGTTGTCCCGGAAACACCAAAAAACTCCACAAACTCGTTTTGGCCAATCGTAAATTGAAGTTGCGTAAGATAGCAGAGGAGTTGAAGATATCAGAAGGCAGTATATTCACCATTTTGCATGAACACTTATCAATGAGAAAGCTATGTTCAAAGTAGGTGCCGTCGACGATTCAGAGCATTGTTTGCAACTGTTTCAACGTAACAAAAAAGAGTTTTTGCGTCAATATGTGACAATTGATGAAACATGGATCCACCACTTCACTCCGGAGTCAAGTCAGCAGTCAGCTTTGTGGACAGCAGTAGGTAAAAGCCGTCTAAAGCGACCAAAGACTCAAACATCAGCAGGCAAGGCTTTAGGCTCCGTATTTTGGGATGCGCAAGGAATTTGCTTATTAATTTCCTTCAGAAAGGAAGAACCATCAAAAACGAATATTCTTTCACAAAGACAATGCACAATGTCACAAGTCGATCGCAACGATGGCAAAGCTACATGAATTGTTTCCGCACCCATCCTATTCTCCAGATCTGGCCCCCTGAGACCACTGGCTGTTTCAGGCATCAAAAGTATGCTCCAGGGATAGAGATTTAGCTCCATTGAAGAAGTGATATCGGAAAATGAAGCGTATTTTGAGGCTAAAGAAAAACCGTTCTACAAAAAAAAAAAAAAGGCATCAAATTGTTAGAGAAGCGTTGGAATCAGTGTATCACCCAAGAGGGACAGTATGTCGATGAATAAAGTCGAATTTTGCCTAAAAGTTGTTGTTTTATTTGTTAGGTTGGTTGGTTGGGTTTTATGGAATATCAACCTTGTAGAAGTCAAATGACTTACCTTCTAACATGGCTGTCTTCTTGAATCTTCTTGGTAAAAGCAAGCCACCTAAGCTTACCTACAGTTTAGTTGTCAAAAACATTTCTATTTCAAGCTACTCAGTTTATTCAAACTGTTCTAATTCAGCTTATTCAGTTTAGTATACGTACAGATTTTGTTAAATTTGAAAACACATCTATATTGAATAATTCAGTTTAGTGTAAGTAGAGTTTCAATGTCTAAAACGGTTCCATTTCAAACAATTCAGTTTAGCATAAACATGCAGTTTAAATGTAAGTACAGTATATTTGTCAAAAACATTTCTATCTCAAGCTATTCAATTTAGTCAAACAGTTCTAATTCAAACAATTCAGTTTAAAACAGTTTTATTTTAGATAATTCAGTTTAGCATAAGTAGACAGTTTAAATGTCAAAACAGTTCTATTTCGATAATTTCATTTTAGTATAAGTACGCAGTTTCAATGTCAAAACTGGTCTATTTTAAACAATACTCTTTAGCAAAAATACGTAGTTTAGATTCCAAAAAACAGCAAAATCAAGAAACCACGGTTTAGTTCTATTTAATCCATAGATAGGACTCTTATCAGGTGCTACCCCTCCGGTACAGAGTGGACCTGGGAGCAATGGCAATAAATGGGTACTCCGCATTCTTCAAAGCTCCAGCATTACTGGAACATCACCATCAAATTGTTCAGTGTTATATCCAGGACACTCGTTGGGGGGATCTTACCCCCCTACAGAGAAGCAGTCGGTGTATTCTACAGCCCCAGCCGACCGGGCAAGTTATATTAGTGAGGCCGGGGACTTATTAACTGATGTGTTAAACTGAATTGTTTTTTGACATTTAAACTGCATACTTACGCCGAACTAAATTGCTTGAAATAGAAGAGTTTTCACATTTAAATTGTGTACTTATGCCAGACTGAATTGTTTGAAATAGATCTTTTTAAATATATAAAAATGGATCTGGCATTAAATAACCTACAATAATTGATATGCTATAAAACCAAACCAAACACAAATAATTTAAATATAATTGAATAATACTAATTTGCTTGTACACAGTTATATAATGTCAAGTAACTAATTATAATCCGAATAAAACAGGGTGGTTAAGTAAGTTAAGGAACTGTTTACTTAATTACAACAAAGATGGGTGACTGTTTAGAAATCCTACGAACTGCAATCAACCAAAAGTCTATATGTGAAAACAAAAATAAATTCATAAGTATATAAAAATAAAATCGAAATAAAGTAAAATAAAGCTGGCAACCATAGTCGAAGGTGACCCAAAGGCTCCCTTTTCAGTCGCTACTACACCAAGGTGTAGGGGAGGGCGCTACTCTATTCCCTGGATTGATCCACTTTACTCTTGATCTTTATCTTATAATGCTGAGTGTTAAGCAAGGAGGCATCAAGTACCACTTTTTGAGTCTTCGGTATGACTCGACCTGGGATTGAACCCAGGTCTCCCAGGCCATTGGCGAATGACACAGAGTACGCTCGTAAAATCACAGAAAGCGGAGGGATACTGACTCAAGGGAAAATACAAACAATTTAATTAGTTGCAGATGGTTACAATAATGATGAAGCGATTAAAAAGAGGTTGATGATTCTGCACTGGCTGATATGAACATCTTACCCAACGTTACTCAAACGATCAGATTTCAAGGACCTACAAATGTTCCCAGCCAGTTAGGAGATATTAATATCAAATTATTATTTATACATGCCACCTAATCTAGTTATTTAAGATTAGATTGGAAGCAATTCGAAAGCTTTCTAAATAAAACAAATAACCGAAAGATTCACAAGATTTGCTACTACCCCTGGCAAAAGATATTTATTTTTTCTTATTTAGCAGTAAATAAGCTAAAACAGATAAGATGGAAGATATTTCTATTTAACAGCTAAACATTCTGGCTTCATGAAATATTTCTTTACCTTTATTTAAATATTTTTAGTATAATTTTTCCAGTGTCAGCTAAAGTAAATTATCCTTCATACATGTCAATCTTGATTAGGGGCTTCAATTTCATTCTTCTCTAATAAAGACGGTTTGGAAACTCATTAAATGGCTAATCTAAGTTATTAACGCATTTATAAGCCTGGTTCTCTCTATGCAGTTAATACAATCAGTGTATTCTCACTGATTGTATTAACTACAGAGAGAGATCTTCCTGAAAAGTTTTGGTTTAGTTGGGTTTTATGGCATATCAACCTTTGTTTGCTATTTAATGTCAAATCCTCTTTATACATATATACTAAATATATAGGGTTTGGGTTAGTTGGGTTTTATGGCATATCAACCTTTGTTGGTTATTTAATGCAATATATATATATATATATATATATATATATAATTTGGTTTCGTTGGGTTTTATAGCATGTCAGCCATTGTAGATATTTAATGCCAAATCCACTTGAGATCCTATATATATATATATATATATATATATATATATATATAGGGTTTGGATTGGTTGGGTTTTATGGCATATCAACTTTTGTTGGTTATTTAATGCTATATATATATATATGAATTGGTTTCGTTGGGGTTTATGGCAAGTCAGCCATTGCAGATATTTAATGCCAAATCCACTTTATACATATATATAAAATATATAGGATTTGGTTTCGTTGGGTTTTCTGGCATATCAACCATTGTAGGTCGTTTAATGCAAAATCCTCTTTCGATATATTTATTAACTATATATGGTTTAGTTTGTTTGGGCTTTATGGTATAACAACCACTGTTGATTAATTAATGCCAAACCCTCTTTACATAAATATATTAAATATATGATTTGATATAGTTTGGTATTATGGTACATCAAACATTGTAGCATATTTAAAGCCAAATCCTCTTTACACATATACATCAAATATGTATAATCTAGTTTGGCTGGGTTTTATGTCATATCAACCCTCGTAGGTTGTTTTATGCCAAACCCTCTACACATATATATCAAATATATATGATTTCGTTTGGTTGGGTTTTATGGCATATATTCTAGAAGGATGACTTTGGCATTAAATAACCTACAAAGGTTGATATGCTTTTCAAAAAAGAAACCGACCAACCATTTACATTCCCCAGAGCTTCAGGACTGGGACCTCATAATCTGATTGTTTAATGTCATAAACAGAACATTCGTTGGTGGTTTTTTTTTATCCCTCTGCAGAGATGCAGTCGATGTATTCTATAGCCACAACTGACTGAGCGGCCTCTGTAATGGGTGTCATTGATATAATACTAAACAGCATCGGATGGTGAGGCTGCAGTGGAAAAGTTCTGCTTCATTGTCATTACTTCTAGGTCCACTTGGTCTGGTATTACCTGCTCGCATCTCATCTATGGATCAAATAAATCCGGTTAAAATTTATCTACATTCAATAGAAATACTCGAAACCATATAAGTGTGTACAAAATATTTGTATTAAGAATAGTTACTTGAAGCTGTAATTGCTTACTAAGGATTATTATTATTAGTTTGCTTTTATTTTTTTGTGGGGAAGGGAAGGTCTTATTCCTCTGCAGGAGATACAGTCTGCGTAGTCTAAAGCCTCGTCGACAGAGCGAGCACCGACTTGAGTATAACATTCTATGATGTTGGACGAGAGTGAGTTGGAGACTTCTGTCAATATTGTTGGAACCCCCACCCCCACAAAAAACGTAATTCTTTTTGATCTTTGTGCGTTTATGCCTTCGTGGAAGATTTTTGACGTGACAGGAGCGAACATTTTGATTTTCGCGTGCGTCTGAGGATGAAGATCCCGCTTGTCTCGAGATAGCTACTTTAGGATTAAGCCTCAATATTATTCTCAGAGAAACATTTTTGGCTATATGCAGGATGATTGAAAAATAACTGAGAATTGTAAAATACTTATAATTTAATTTCTAGTAAAATTTTTTACTAAGATATGAACTATAAGAATTTTAAAACCGGGAACTGTTTATCGAGATAGAAATATATTTATTAGAACTGGCGCATTTTTTTCTTCCACATTTACAGAGTATTAGTTATTATTTATTCCTTTCATTCAAGCGTTAGTTGATGGTCTTTCACTGGAGATTAAGTGACAGCATGTCTCCTCAAGTCTCCAGGACTCTGCTCAGGATTCTAGCCGATCTTAATAATGCTGTAATCTGGATGGTCTCCACATGTCCTCTTATTTCTAAGTCTTCAAGTCACTTTACCATGCCTTTAAAGATTATTATTACTATTCGCGAGTTTTTCGTAACAGTACTCGCTGATAATTTTTCATAGGAATCTGACTGACAGCAAGTCTCTGCAGGTCTCCAGGACTCTTCTCAGTATTCTGGCCGATCTCAGCAATGCTGTAGTTTGGAGAACGAATCGAGACCATCCAATTTTCAATTCTTCCAGCATCATTTTCAATCCTTTGAGGACTGTTCCAAGCATTCCAAATATATTTTGTATCACTTTCACCCACAGATTTCTTTGTCCTTTTGGAAGGTCCGAGTACTTGTCTCTCTTTCGCTTCTCTTCTTTTTTTGTTGATTATCCCTAGGTCTATTCTTCTGACCGGGATTAACAGATCACCTGATTCTGGCCAGAAGACCAGACCTTGTAATTATTAGTTGTCTAAATTCCAACGACGAAACTTGATGGTTTTTATCAAACTTCACTCTAAACTATCCAGCAGGACACATAGCGTAACGGTTATAGGCGTTGATTCCCTAAGCTTCTAAGGAGACAATCATTTGGAGGTTGCAGGTTCAATCTTGACTGCAGGCGAGTAACAATACAGTAATACTCAATACTTGTACCCGGTTATGGTTAACGGAATCAGGACAGGCGACCCCCGTGGATTCAATGAAGGACGTAGTTTGATGTTCCATGTAGGTTCCAGAGTTCGACAAACACCTGAAGAAGGCCGGAGGACATATCGGTCGAAACGTTGTGGAAATAACAATAAAGACGAAGACAATAGTCCGAAAACCCTTAATGATAAAAATTGTAATTATTATTATTATTATTATTATTATTATTATTACTACTACTACTACTGCAATCATTCCTCTTTGGCCATCTCTTCCTTTTATTAAGTTCTATCAACCTTACAAAGATAAAGAAAAACAGAAAAAGTATCTATGCACAGCTTTTATAGCCAAATGATACAATAACAATACACAAATTAAATTCTGTTAAGTAATTAATCTGATAGTTCCCAAAAGTACCGTCTTTATTGTTTTTCCTTACCATTATTTCTGAAATTAACCAATTCAGTGCTTTAAATGTTTACACTATGGTTGTTTTGTTCTTAGTAGGTAATTTGTTCCAACAACATACTTCTGTGGAAAAAAAACCCAGTATTTTATTAGACTTAGTCTTTGAAATCTGTGTTGACTGTGAATTTCCAGTTTAAAGAAAAATATAAAAAAGAATGTCTACCATGTTTAAATATTCTACTGATTATTTTTAAAGTTTCAATTTGATCACCTTTCGTTCTTCTTTCTGGTAAAGAAGTTAAACATAATTTCTCTAATCTCTAGGAGTTGCCCGTGGTGTAATGGTTATCCTCGCTGGAAATGGACACGGCGACACGAGTTCAAATCCTGGACGAGACTGATTGCATTTCACATAGCACTAATACCCTTGGGAAAGGTATGAATCCAATTATTCTCCCTCCAGCTATGGGTAAATAGCAGGACAGACTAGGTTCTTCAGCCTTGGTGAGGCAACTAGTCTAGGAGAAAGAAAACTCTGAATTCAAACCTGTTAAACTACGCTTAAAAATTGACCTTGTGTCATATCCTACCCGAGCGGAGGGGTTGGTAAATAGTATAATTTCTCTAATCTCTCCTTATAACTGTAATCTTTTACACTTTTTATTGATTTTTTCAATCTTTGTAAGCCCTCCAATTTCAATAACACACTCCAATTTCCATGCCTCGACAATGGATCCCAGGTCTGAGTACAATATTCTTTATGAGGTTTGATTATTTGGTTAGATTTGTGTCCCCTGAAATAAAATCACTAACCATCAAGTAAATCTTTCCATCTGCCCACAATACATTTTACAAAATTGAAATTAATCAGTTGTAGCTTGCGTCAGAAAAGTGGTTGACTTACTCTTCGGTTGGACAAGAAGAAATGGATTTGTTTTGGCCTCTTTATTCAATGGCATATAAACCTTCGAAGGTTATTTAATGCCAAAGACATCCTTGTAGAACGATAATAGTGGTACGATTTAACCCATCACTGGGAGATAAGTGTGTTCATGCCTTTTCCAAAGGCCGAAAGTAGACGTAATAGCACGACTGGAGTTCGAACTCGCGGACTACGATATCACAGTCCTGCTTGTTTGTCGTTACTGTTGTATAGCCGCATACAACTGCACGTATATATATATATACACAAATATACACTTATATGCGGAAACATCATTAATCAGTAATGACGACTTCAATAACAAACAAATACACTTCTTATAAAAATATAAATCTCTCACACTTTATTTTCGAAAAGTTGATGTTTGTTGTGTGTGAGAAATGAGTGGAGACAAGGACAGACTGCTATATTGACCCAAGTTCTTCCTCGAACATAGCAGCACTTCTTTGGCATAGGTTGCTAAACCGGGGGTCACTAAGGGCCCAAAGCCCTCTGTCTGGAGCTGGTTTTCACTTCAGCATCCTGTCTCCAACTGACTCGAACTGCTCGGGCACCTGGTTATATTATTGTCTCACGTCCACCTGCTTCCGCTGTTCTTCCGCTTATTTACACAGGTGCATCTCTTGATTGACAGCTCAGTCGAGGGTCAATATATAACAGTTACGTCACGGAGACTTCTCCAAGATTATAGGAAACTCTTAGGAATTTAGTGTGCGTAACTTGCTACGTTCCAACTAGCGTTATAATTCAAAATTGCCGTTCTCTGAGACTTGTTGACAATCAAGGCTACGGCTTCGTCTGCTTGACTGATTTTAATGGCATATGAACCAGTCTTGAGTTATTTTATGCCAACAAGTCAGAGAATTGCGTTGTACATTAATATGTGCATTTTTGCGTAATTGTTGTGAGATTTTTGCACACCGTTAAATGATATAAAGTATTTCTATCTTATTTTCACAGTTGCGGAGTTTTAAGTATTCCTAATACTAGTGATTATTTAGTTTGAAGTGATTAGATCTTTTTAATAATCGTCATTTGTTTGCACAGTTATATGGATTTTTCCGGCTCTCTTTTTGAATAAAGACGAACGAATACTACTACTATATTCCTGACCTAGCAACTCTCGTTTTCTAAGTCTTTTTTTGATTCAAAATAAAACCGTTGGAGCTATCGCTTTTAAATGTACATTGTTTATGTTTCATAAGAGGAAGAATGTGATCCAAAGTTTTACTGTTATATATTTTTTAGTTCTCCCCAAAAAGCAAAAATTGTATCATAGGAAATTAACGAAAAAATGAAGTCTCTTCATATAATGATGTCAATTTTTTTTTCCAAAAATTAAAAAATCTTGGAACCCTAATAATAACAGTTAGAATTTACAGCCAAAATATTGGAGAGTAGTCCCCGTGGCGTAGTGGTTAACGTACTGGAATTCGACATTATAGTAAGGAAGTTCGAACTCCAGTGGCGCGATAACGTTCACTTTTGGTCAAATACAATCGTATCTCCCCAGTTATGGGTGAAACAACAAGGATAGCTTTGGTATTTAATAACCCAAGAATGTTGACATACCATAAAAAAAAAAGTTAAACTAAACCAAAATATGGAGAAGGAACTTGGTATTGAGAAATGTGTAATGCGTAAAATGAAAAACGGAAAAAGACATGCAACAGGAAAACATCAGAATACTGAAATACATAAAATTATTTTTTTAGAAATGCTTAAAAAATATCGGAAAACATCAAAATACTGAGAAAAATAAATGCCTGGGAGGATTAAAAGCGGATATCATTAAAAAAAAAAAAAAAAAAAAAAAAGAAAGAATGTGTAGAAGAATGTGCCTGCCCACAGCGGCCCGTGTGATTTGAACACGGAACTCCAGCCAACAAGCACAACTACTGAAATGGATAGTGCTACTGGGGTCACGTGACTTGAAGTGGCGGATACGAAAATGGGTCAGACAGAGGTTTGACGAGTGTAGTGCGTTATGTAAAATAAATGTGAAATGTAACATTGTTTAACATTCTAAACTCAGTATTCGTCATTGTACAAGAGTGAAAAGATTTTTAATATCGGCCCAAATTACACCCCGCCTCACCACTTCACGGAACATTACAAAAAACAAACAAACAAAACAAAACAAAACAAAAAACCCAAAAAACAAACAAACTAAGGAAAAATACCTAACTATGCATCAGAAACTTAAAGGTATAAAGTCTCAACTTATAACATAGTAAGGACCCTTCTTAAACTAGACAAGAGAGAAACTAAAAAAGATATATGAAATACTCAGAGATGAACTCATAAGAGATGTACTCTTATGGATCCCCACACATGGCCGCGCAAAAGCAGGACGACCAGCACGAACGTACATTCAGCAGCTATGTGAGGATACGGGATGTTGTCCTGAAGACCTACCTAGGGCGATGAACGATAGGGAGGGGTGGCGAGAGAGGGTCAGGGATATCCGTGCTACCAGCGCGATATGATGATGATGAAATTGATAATAATGCAAAAGGCTTTATACTCTGAAGATGAGGTTGATAGACTATGTTAAAAGATGAGAAAGAAGTACAAAAAACTTGCCTGTGTTGAGGGTTGTGTTGATGCGGCAACAAAAAGACTTGAATAGGAATCAAAACAACCAGAAAGCTGCAACAAAAAATAATTCAAAGTTAAATAAGAGACCAGGCAATATAGAATCAAGAAAACAAAAACCTGGAGAAAAAATAATTACACTCAGACTTAAAAAAAACAACAAAAAAACTAAATTAATTGTTCATGAAATAATAGAGACACACACAGAGGAAATCTAAAAGATGGAGACTAAATAATTAGAGTTAGAGAACTGTCGACTTCATAAGCAAATGAAATAAACAGTCACAGAAGGTTTTGGTATATTTGTTTTAACAGCATATCAACCTTCGTGGGTTATTTAATGCGAAAGCCATCTTCGTAAGAGAACAGGAGTGATAATATTTTAATCTACAGCTGGGGAGATAAAGGGGTTCATACCTTTCCGACGGGTATTAGTCCAAAGGTGAAAGTATAGGAGGACTCTATAAGCAAACATGATTAGATTAGGTAGGTAATTCACTGGGAATTGTGCAAATGACTAAGTCAGGCAGATTGAACATATATGTCCATACCAGAATCTGTGTTTTGCCCTGTAGGCTGGGGCTGTAGAATACACTGACTGCATCGCTGCAGAGTGGGTAAGCCCTCCCCCCAACCGCCACCCAATGAGTGTCCTGGATATGGTACTAAACAATCTGATGGTAAAGTTCCAAGGATGCTGGAGCTTTGAGGAATGCGGAGCACCCCTTCATTGCCATTGCTCCTAGGTCTACTCAGGCTCGGAATGGTAGTACCCGATAGGGCCCTATCTATAGGTTAAATAGAACTAACTGCATACTTATGTTAAACTAAATTGTTTAAATTAGAACTGCTGACTAAACTGAATAGCTTGAAATAGAAATGTTTTTGACAATTAAACTGTGTACTTACATTTAAACTGCGTGCTTATGCAAAACTGAATTGTTCGAAATGGAACTGTTTTCAC
>CAUZXS010001387.1:5000-45000 GCA_963585895.1 Sepioteuthis lessoniana | reverse complement strand
GGTTGTAGAAAAAACTTAAAAACTTATAAAAAATGTTTACACTCACAAACAACACCCAATGATGGCATAGGAAAGGCCCGAAAGCCTTGGGGACAACTTTGGTAAATTCTTCAACCAACTCCGACCAAAAACCAAAACACTTGTTGTTGTAAGTCACAATACAGCTCTACAAATGCTGGGAAATACGAAACACTGACGACTCCCCGTAGTTCAGGTACGAAACGTTTATTAACTTCTTGACTTTAGTTTTTCGACACAGGGAGAGAGAGACACAATTTTTACTATGCTGACTGTACTATCTGACCCAACAAACGCGCTGCGCATCCCGTAGCCCCCAAGATCTCTGTCGGTAGAGATCTGCAGAACTCCATGGTCAGACTTCAACTTCAACTGTCTGCCATTGAGACAGACAAACCAACTGTCTCCTACATTGTCCACAGTCACCCCCCCCCAGCTGGACTGACCCGACCCAGCCCATAATCGAATCTCAACTAACGTCTTTTTCAAAATCACTAAATTCTAAGCCGATCGCTTCCGGGCGTGACGCCATGCACACCCCAGTTACATTTCCTATCTTTTTTTTTTATTATGACATTTGTGATTGTCATATCCTCTGCGCGCGAGCGTGAACTGTACTCAATGTGTGTGCACCTGCACTAAGAGCCGAATAGTTCAAAACCCAACCAAACCGAATGATAAAATATAATTAACGAAAAATGATTAATATAAAAAAGTAATGCCGTAATTATATAACAGTGTTAGAAAACTTAAAAGGATCCTAATAAATTATTTAGATAAAATGTGTCTTTATCATTTATTCAAGCATGCTTAAATGAACGACTGTTGTCCAACTAAACACATACAGGATTTCGCATTAGATAACCCACAATGGTTGATATGCCATAAAACACAACCAACTAACCCACAAGAAATAAATTAAACAATAGTCAGTAAAATAAAATAAAAAAAAAGAAATAAACATCCTATCATTTTAACTTTATATCATTGAATTGTTCGAGGTTGTACAGACATTTTTAGTTAAATTCAAATATTTTACTTAAGACACATTTTTAAAAATATAATCATGGATATATGGATTTATTTACATCACCAAATTAGATTTGACACAAAATAATTTTATATTGAGGGGCTAGGGACACAATGCTCATGCCTGGCTGACACAAATAAATTCTTGGTCCTCTCAACTTTTCATTTTAAGGACGTCTCAAGCACGAAACAATGGCATATAATTAAACGACCAAAACTTCTGAAAATATAACAATGCAAGGGAGCTTACTTTTACTTAGAATTGCTTCCCTTGTTTTAAATCCTCTGCTATGCAGTAGTAATCAAAATTTGGAGCCGGGATCCCTTTCTCTTTCAAGGGATTCTATTTCGTGGCTCTCACCCGTATGAATAAAAATGAAATCTCATGCCCCCCAAACTATAAATTCAAATGAAATATCTTTGACTTCTATATAAATAAAAATGTAATTTAGCAGAAATATCTAATGGTTTGTTTTGGTTTGGTTTGGTTTGGTGGCATATGAACCATTTTAGATTATTTAATGCCGAATCCATTTGTATACGGAACTATTTAATGAAAATCTCATCTAATATGTACACTAAGTAATGATATTTTGTGCGAAGGATGTGCTTGCTTTTTGTGCCACGATTTCTCAGTTCTTGCTAAGATTATTGACAAGGATACACACGATTTCCTTTGTGAAACACACCTAGATTTTTATTTGGTCATCATATTACCAAGTGCTAAAAATGATATTTATCGTAAACATGTTCTTGAAAAAGGCATTTTGACAGCCTTTTTAGACAATAAATAAGCGGAAGCCACTCATAGCAAAAATTTTTGTAGTGGTGGTTGTTGTTTAAACAGAATTTTCATAGTTTCTGTACTCAGAACTAGAAATATAAATTTGCTGTTCTATGACTAATCGGATAATAAAAAAAAATTCAAGACGCATTTGCAGCTTCTGCAGCTCCCTACTGTTGACAAGGCAGACCCCTTGTAGTTTCCGAAACACAGTTTGATAATTTAATGGCATATAAACATTTTATCGGTTATATGATGCTAAAATTGGATTCATAAGTAAATAGCCCAGTCGGTTGGGGCTGTAGAATACACTAAGTGCATCTTTGCAGGGAGGTAAGACTCCGATAATGAATGTCCTTGATATGACATTAAACAACCTGATGGTGAGGAGTTACTAATGCCGAAGCTTTTACAAAACATTTAATATATATGTAAAAGCAGGATTTGGCTTTAAATAACCAACAATAGTTGATGTGCCATAAAACCAAACCAATCATATTACGTTTGATTAGAGTCAGAACTATTTAAATTTTCAACTTTCTATTGCAAACATTTTTAATTACATTTTTTTATTTGATGGCTGGTTGTTTGAGTTTTATGGCATATCAACCTTTGTAGGTTATTTAACGCCTAATCCATTTTTATGTAAATTGTCAGTTCTATTTCAAACAATTCAGTTTAGCATGAGTACACAGTTTAATTGTCAAAAACATTTCTATTTTAAGAAATTCAGTTTTGTCAAACAGTTTTAATTCAGCTATTATAAGTACAGATTTTGTTTACACACAGTAAAATGTCGAAATACTTCTATATTAAACAATTTAGTTTAGTGTAAGTAAAATTTCACTCTCAAAACAGTTCCATTTCAAACAATTCAGTTTAGCATAAGCACGCAGTTTAAATGTAAGTTGACAGTTTAATTGTCAAAAACATTTCTATTTCAAGCTATTCAGTTTAGTCAAACAGTTCTAATACAAAGAATTCAGTTTAACGTAAGTATGCAGTTCTATTTAACCCATAGATAGGGCCCTATGAGGTGCTGCCATTCCGGGCCAGAGTGGATCTCAGAGCAATGGCAATGAAGGGGTGCTCCGCATTCCCCAAAGCTCCAGCATCACTGGAACCTCACCATCAGATTGTTTAGTGTCGTATCCAGGACACAAATTGGGGACCGTCTTGCCCCCTCTGCTGAGGTGTATTCTACGGCCCCAGCCGACTGGGCAATTTTTTATTTGACTTTAATTTTGTGGTACATCAAACCCAAATAATCTGCACACAGGAATACTTATAATTTATTAGTCATCATCATATCGTGCCGCTAGCACGGATATCCCTTACCCTCTATCGCCACTTTTCCCTATCGTTCATCGCCTCAGGCAGGTCTTCAGGGCTACATCCCGTATCCTCACATAGCTGCTGTGTGTATGTTCTAGCTGGTGGTCCTGCTTTTGCTCGGCCATATGGAGGGGGGAGGGGGAAGCAGCGTCTCATCAACCGAAAAGGACATCGACACGCGGCTAACGAAGGCATGGACAGCTATCGATAGGCTATCGATCATATGGAAATCAGACCTGACCGATAAAATGAAATACAGTTTCTTCCAGGCAGCGGTTGTATCGATACTGCTATATGGATGCACTACTTGGACGCCTACTAAACGGCTGAAGAAGAAGCTAGACGGCAATTACACAAGAATGCTGTGAGCAATATTGAACAATTCCTGGCGGTAACACCCCACAAGGCATCAACTATACGGCCATCTGCCTCCCATCACGAAAACTATCCAAGTTAGACGAACCAGACATGCAGGACACTGCTGGAGAAGCAGGGACGAGCTCATAAGTGATGTACTCCTATGGACCCACACATATGGCCGAGCAAAAACAGGACGACCAGCACGAACATACATTCAGCAGCTATGTGAGGATACGGGATGTAGCCCTGAAGACCTAGCAGAGACGATGAACGATTGGGAGAAGTGGCGAGAGAGAGTCAGGGATATCCGTGCTAGCCCCACGACATGATGATGTTCCTCGTTGTTTATTTGTTAGCAAACAGTTTCGTGTATTCTTCTTTACCACCAATAATTTATCAGCAACTATATTGTTTCAGGTAATCCTAAGAAAACAATTATATCTTCAACAAACTATACAAATATTTTGCATTGTAATGAACGTCTTCAAGTTTCCTTCGCGATCAATAATTATATTCAATAGCATATTTACTAACCCCTTCACTCGGGCAGGATATGGAGCAAGGTCAATTTTTAAGCGGAGTTTAACAGATTTGGATTCAGAGTTTTCCTTCTCCTAGACTAGTTGCCTCACCAAGGCTGAAGAACCTAGTCTGTCCTACTATTTACCCATAGCTGGAGGGAGAATAATTGGATTCATACCTTTCGTCCTTCACTCCCAGTATGTCTTCCAAGTTATAACCAGTATCAGCACAAAGTCGTTGTATATACTAGGATCATTTAATAAGTTTCCAGACTTTTTTGGTATGGGCACTTTTATTGATAGTACACACATGAAACTCTAGTCCCCTTCCAAGTAATCTCCTCCAGTTGCAATGCACTTGTACCATTCCAACAACTTCTGGAGGGCTCCATGGAAGTCCTCATGTGTGAGCGTGTCAATGACCTCCGTCACAGCCTCTTTCATCACCTCAATTGTCTCATAACGACAGCTTCTGAGCTTAGAGAATAACCAAAAGTCACAGGGAGCAAGGTCTGGATTATAGGGAGGCTGAGGAACTGTATTGATGCCTATCTTGGTCAAATAGTCTGTGACAAGGATGGAGTTGTGGACTGGTGCAATGTCCTGGTGGAAATGCCACTGACCTGATTTGAAGAGTGCTGGCCTCTTCCGACCGAATCTCTTCCTGAACTCCCTTAAAACCTCACCGTAGTAACCCTAACCCTAACCATTTGGCCAATCAACTGTGGTGTATTGACTTTCTTACTCCTCCTACACCTCTTATCATCCCTCAAAGACTCCCTGCCTTCCTTGAATCTCTTATGCCACTCAAAAACTGATGTTCGACTCATGCAATATGCTCCAAAAGCAGTCTGAAGCATTCCATACGTTTCTATGGCATTTTTTCCAAGTTTAAAACACAATTTTATAGCATATCATTCTTCCTCACGTCCAGATTGCATTTTTGAAATTCACCAGCTGTGACAATCAGGGTTTAGTAGGGTGTATTCCAATTGCTGCTGTAGCTGTTCATTTGAAGCTGAAATCATAAAAATTGGTCTGTCATCTCATAAGATGTACAGCAATAACATAGTGAATTTTGAAGAGTCTACGACAATTTTAATCACTAGTAACCAATTATAACTATAAATTACTATTCTTATTACAAATGATTTGAACATATACAGCATTATCATCACGAAGTACTGCCAGCACGGATCTCCTTAAACTTCTATCACCTCCTGTCTCTATCGTCCTTCACTCCCAGTATGTCTTCCAGGTTATAACCTGTATCAGTACAAAGCCGTTATATATAGGTTCTAGCTGGTCTTTGCTAGTCCATGTGAATGGGTTTATCGCTTATGAATTTGTCCTTACTTCTCCATCAGTGTTCCGCATGTCTGGTTTGTCTAACTTTGATAGTTTTCGTGATAGGTGGCCGTGGGATGCTCTCTCGTATGGTGTTGGCTCCATTCAGTTTGCAGCATTCTTGTGTAATTGCTGTCAAGCTTTTTCTCCATATGTTTAATTAGCGTCCATGTTGTGCATCCATATAGCAGTATCAACACAACCACTGCTGGGGAAAAAAACTTCTGATAGCCTATCGATAGCTGTCTATGCCTTTGGCAGTCGCGAGTTTATATCTTTCTTGGTTGTTGAGATGCTGCTTTAGTATCACTTATTCCAATCAAATACGAATGATTTTCAAACTTTTGATCCATAAGCGGGACACTAACAGAGTAGAACTGGGAGTAATGGTAGTGAAGAAATGGTTCAATAGCCTTTAGAACTTACTACCGCTGGTCAGAATTAAATCCAGAACATCATTGGAGGAGGGGTTGTATCCCTCCATCGAATATGCAGTCAGTTTATTTTAAGTCTGGCCAACTAGTCAAATTATTAAATCAGGTTTGGTTTGGTTTTATGGCATTTAAACCTGCGTAGGTCATAATACGAAATACTTTTTATACTATATATTTGTCTTTAATTTGAATGATTTTCAGATGAGGCTTCTTAATCAGAGAATTAATTTTTTATTTATTGCGGACTTGGTAGTTTTTGTGTTGTTTCTTCTTCACTACGTTTCGGCCAAATTTCACCTCTGGCCTTCTCGGATAGGAATGCTGAGTCTTGTAACCGTATCCCCAGTAATTACTGCCTTCCATAGTCGTTGTCTATCGCACCACGCAACCTCTGGCCGACTTGGGTAGGAATTGAAACCGCTATCTTCTGACAATGCTCACCTGGAACCGTAGAGACTCAACGCTTCTATCTGCTGCGCCCGGTTCCAGGTGAGCAATGTCAGAAGATAGCGGTTTCAAAATTAATTCTCATTATATATATATATATATATATATGAGAGAGAGAGAGAGAATATATGATTTATAAACACATTTTATCGATACTATTTACCCACCCCCGCTCGGGTAGGATATGACACAAGGTCAATTTTTAAGCGGAGTTTTACAGGTTTGAATTCAGAGTTTTCCTTCTAGACTAGTTGCCTCACCAAGGCTGAAGAACCTAGTCTGTCCTACTATTTACCCGTAGCTGGAGGGAGAATAATTGGATTCATACCTTCCCCAAGGGTATTAGTGCTATGTGAAATGCAATCAGTCTCGTCCAGGATTTGAACTCGTGTCGCCGTGTCCATTTCCTACGACGATAACGACTACATTTTGTCGATAACACTTTTATACTACCCTGATCTCATCCCCCCCACACAGTTAAATGGTTTCACTTATTTCTATCTAATACGAATAATTCTATTTACTATTGTTAGATAGTCATCTACATCATCATTCAGCATCACAACGACACAATATCAAAGACAGACGCGTGAATAAACGACGCATGATAAAGACGCAGGAAGGAAGACGCAAGAAGACTTCTTTAGAAAAATATTCACCTCTCACTTTATTGCAAGGGTTCGAAAGGGTTGTTCAAGGTTTGTATGTGAGAGGGTGCTGGAGACCGAACATAAACTTCATATTTTGACCCCACTGTTATGACCGTCACGTTGTGTCTTTCATGTTCTCCTGATGTTGGGGTCCACTCCATCGGGGGTTTTCCGAGGGCCCCCTCGGTCGGGTGTGGCCTTCCCTACCACATCTGGTCTCTAGGTGTCTGGAATTCTACTGGCAACTGCTTTGGCACCCAACTCAACTCAATTATAATTCAACGCCTTGAAATCGAATGTTTAATCGTCATCAAGCGGAAATAACTGTCATGCAGTTCAGAGGTTACTCTCTTCCAGTGCATCACTGTAGTGGCACAATGGGACCTTCATCTTGTCCCATATCATAAGCCTTAATCCGCCCACGCGATCTCTTTCGATTACTGGCCATTGGAATGTGTCACTTCCTTCCGGTGTTTCACCTTGGAATAGCATTTTTGGGCCGGGGCGAGGGTCAAAATATAACACTATTAATCCTTTGCTTGCACACAGTTAAATGTTTTCAAGAATTGGCATTTAACAGTAACAATTCAATTAAAAATCAGTCATTTGTTTATACACAGTTAAATGACCAAACACTTCTATTTCAAGCTATTCAATTTTGCATTAGCCATTTGTTAGTCCTTGGTTTAAATGTGAAAGTTCTATTTGACCCTATTAAGTACTACCACTCAGGACCAGAGTGGACCTGGAAGTAATGGCAAATTCCTCAAAGTTCCAGCATTACTAAAGCCTCACCATCAGATTGTTTTGTGTCTTATTCAGGACACTCATTAGGGAATCTTACCCCTCTACAGAGATGTAGTCGGGGTATTTTACAGCCCCTGCATTCTGGTCGATCATTTAACCAGAATACTTACCAGAAATCATAATTGCCTAAAAGAAGACTTAGGCATTGAATAACTCAGTAAGGTTTGTTATGCCATAAAACCAATTAACAAGACTTGTCAGCTTTGGAATGGGTTGGAATATTCTAAGGAATTTCTTTCAAAACACCGGATGAAACTTGTTTCATCCATAAATGAGCACTGACACTTTTTTTTAGATTAGAAAGTAGCATGTCTTATTCCTATAGATTAGTATTTGTGGGTGATCAAAAAAGAAATAAAGACAATAACATAATAAATAAAATTCAAAAGTAACAGTTCCCCAGGAGGCCTTTGAGAGGAAGCAAAATTAGCACATGCTTAAAAAGAGGGGCCTCTTGAGGCCAATGAGAAACTCTCTCTCAGTTACTTTAAAAGGTCTAGACCTAACAGACCTTTTTCTCTCTGCTGCTAGTGGAAAGCTCACGGGCCTGCTGATTCCCAAACTAAGCAACATGTAGTATCTCTCCTCATTGTAGCAGCCTCTAAACACACGACGGACCCTCACACAGTTGTCGAAGATTATTCCATAATATACTTCAAATATTTTGACTGGGGAAGAGCGACTCTTTATTCTCGTTCAAAAACATTCAACACATCAGAATAGTTGTAAACCCCAAAAATAAAATTTGAATCTAAAAGGTATCATTGCCTTTTTCCTTCCATCCTTAATTCCTTTACAGCCTCAACGGACAAAAAGAAGACAACTTGTGAATGGGGTAAAAAGAAGAAAAAGGAGGTGCCCGTGGTGTAATGATTATCGTCGTAGGAAATGGACACGGTGACACGAGTTCAAATCCTGGACGAGACTGATTGCATTTCACATAGCACTAATATCCTTGGGAAAGGTATGAATCCAATTATCCTCCCTCCAGCTATGGGTAAATAGTAGGGCAGACTAGGTTCTTCAGCCTTGGTGAGGCAACTAATCTTTGAGAAGGATAACTCTGAACTCAAGCCTGTTAAACCCCGCTTAAAAATTGACATTGTGTCATATCCTGCCCGAGCGGAGGTGTTGGTAAATATGAAAAAGAAGAAAACGAGTCTGTTTACCAATCTCTGAATCTCCCAACAATACGAATAACAACCCTTTTTCAGACCGACATATTCCATCAAAACAAATATGTTTAGGTATTATTTATTACCAAAGTCTACAGCATTGAAAAGCTATAAGCAAAAATATATAGCCTTTATAAAACAAAAAAATACCTCCCAGCGTTTAAACAATCACCAGTTTGGTCAAAGTGAACAAAAATATAAATCTCATTTGATCAAATTCCATGAGAGCATTTTGGTCCGCCTATGAACTTTTCAGCTGAGCTCCGTGTGTGTGTGTGTGTGTGTGTTCGTGTATGTGCGCGTAAGGGTGTATCGAAAGTCATGCTAAAACTAGAAAAATAGCAAACATGTAGTGTGGCAAGTAGAAATAATTTGCCTGACATCATCTTCAATAATAAAGCCAACAACATTTCCACATGATCCATTGTCATGTACAGAAATATTACTTCATCGATTAAATAATCTGTTTTTAGATGAAAAAGAAAAAAGAAAAAAAAGCAATGTTCTAAATGAATTGTGATCCATTGGAATAAGATAATCAGAATGGATATTTTTAGGTATTACTAATTACCAAAGTTTACAGAATCGAAAAGCTATCAGCAGAAATATGATTTTAGAAAAGTGTAAACATACGAATTGTCATACAGGGTGAGGCAAAAATACCCCACTAATCTTCAAACTGTCATTTGGTGCAGGTGAACTTAGGTAAGGTTGGGTTGGGTTGGGTTTCATGGCACATCACTCATTGTAGGTTATCTAATGCCAAATTCTCTTTATACATATATATTAAATATATTTGATTCGGTTTGCTTGGGTTGGTTTTTATGGCATATCAACAATTGTTGGTTATCTAATGCCAAATCCCGTTTATACATATATGTAGAGGTACTAATGTTAATCAATGAAAAGACAACATTAACTGGTACAAAAAAACAAAGAGAAATTTATTTCTTTGTTGGGAGTACAAAAAAAAAAAAGAAATTTATTTCTTTGTTGCGAGATGAAATATGAACTTACGCAAGTTTGGGTTGGGTTTCATGGCACATCAATCATTGTAGGTTATTTAATGCCAAATCTTCTTCATACCTATTCATTAAATATATGATTTGGTTTAGTTGGGTTTTATGGCATAGCAATCATTGTAGGTTATTTAATGCCAAATTCTCTTTATACATATATATTAAATATATTTGATTCGGTTTGCTTGGGTTGGTTTTTATGGCATATCAACAATTGTTGGTTATCTAATGCCAAATCCTGTTTATACATATATGTAGGGGTACTAATGTTAATCAATGAAAAGACAACATTAACAATAGTGCTACAAAAAAATAAAGAAATTTATTTCTTTGTTGGGAGATGAAATATAGACGTGTATACAGCGATTTGTGTATCAAGTCGCGATCGTAAAGGCTTGTTCTGGAGCAGCGTGGATAGGATCTTTATCCAACTTGAAATTGTAGCATGGCACCGTTGTTTGAAGATCAAACGAACAGGGCACCACTGAGAAAACAGTACGTATCACTCCGGGTTAGTGTGAGTAAAAGAACTGTATTGTCTGGAAAATGGTGTGTTTTTATAGCATCAAGGTGGATCCCGCGCGCACTCGCGTTGACTTCCGGAAATTCTTTTGGATCTTATTTTAGAGACCTCCTATTGGTCCTAAAAAAACATTTCCAATTGTTTATTTCTTAAACATCACCGTGGACGTTAGTTGGAGATTTTTGCGTCAATTTCTATCCGTTTTTTCCAGAAAATTCTGTTGACAAGGAAATTGCATCATTTCCTATATATATATATATATATTTTAAATATATGATTTGTAAACACATTCTGTAAATATATACCGTTAAATGACCCAACTGTTCTATTTCTAACTATTCACTTTACCATAAGTTGACAAAGTTAAATGGTCCCAAGTAATACTACATATCACTAACAATTCAAGCGGTGTCCTCGTGGTGTAATGGTTAAAACGCTGGACTGCGGAATCGTAGTAAGCGAGTTCGAACGCCACGCCACGCTTTCGGACAAAAACCCTGGGGAAATTTGGAAAAGGTATTAACCCCCTTATCCACCCAGGGATAGGTTAAATAGCATCACAATTGTTCTTCTAGAAGGATGGATTTGGTATTAAATAACCCACGAAGTTGATATGCCATTAAACAAAGAAACCAAAAATAATTCAATTAAACATCAGTCATTTGTTTGTACACAGTTTAAATGTTTAACGGTTCTCTTTGACGCATGGCTAGGACCCTATCAGGTGTTACCACTTCAGGTCGGAGTGGACCTGAGAGTTATGACAATGAAGGGGTACTCCAAATCTCCAAGGTTGGAGCCTCAACATCAGATTGTTTAGTGTCATATCCAGGACACTTGTAGGTGGGGTATCTTACTCACTCTGCAGAGATGCAGCCGTTATATTCTATATCCCCAGAATGCTATGAACTTTGGCAAGTGGTCATCATTATCATGTCGTGCCATTAGCACGGATATCCCTGACCCTCTCTCACCACTTCTCCCTTTCGTTCATCACCTCTGGCAGGTCTTCAGGGATACATCCCGTATCCTCACATAGCTGCTGTATGTATGTTCGAGCTGGCTGTCCTGCTTTTGCTTGGCCATATGCGGGGTCCATAGGAGTACATCACTTATGAGCTTGTCCCTGCTTCTCCAGCAGTGTCCTGCATGTCAAGTTCGTCTAACTTGGATAGTTTTCGTGATGGGAGGCAGATGGCCGTATAATTGATGCCTTGTGGGGGGTTGCCGCCAGGAATTGTTCAATATTGCTCGCAACATTCTTGTGTAATTGCCGTCTAGCTTCTTCTCCAGCCGTTTTGTCAGCGTTCAAGTAGTGCATCCATACAGCAGTATCGATACGACCACTGCCTGGAAGAAACTGCGTTTCATTTTATCGGTCAGGTCTGATTTCCATATGATCGACAGCCTATCGATAGCTGTCCATGCCTTCGTTAGCCGCGTGTCGATATCCTTTTCGGTTGATGAAACGCTGCTTCCTAGGTAGGTGAATTTGTCTACTAGTTTCAGAGAGGTTCTTTACAGTAAACATACACGTCATGGATCAAGCCATGATCATTAATGTTGAAACATTCTTAAAGACTGATGAATCTAATTACTACACAGAAAGCTTTTCGTGTTTATCTTATGTTACATCGTGATGATGCTTCCGACCAAACATGAAATGAGGACAAATTGCAAATTCAAATAAAAATCTTTCAACAGCAAAAGTACAGTGTGCACCAGTCCAAGCAATAATCGTAAATTACTGAACTTGTAATGGTATTGTTATGAACACGCGTGTGGTAGCAAGAGACAACGAGCGAGAGGAATGGGTTTAATTTCGTCTATTTTTTAAATAAATTAAAGTTTGTCTATCTGATGAAAGCCGGTTCATTGGCCTAGTAAGTAAAGTGTTCGCCATTGATCCAGGGGACATGGGTTCAATCCCAGGTCGCGTCATACCAAAGACTTTAAAAATGGTACTGTAGAATAACAATAACACATACCTCCATAAAGCGTCCAGCTGGCAGACAAAAATAAAGCAGGTCGTAGCTCAGTGCCGTCCTCTTTGCAATGCTAAACTGAAGCTGGTTTATATAACAAAACACTTTCACTTACAAGCAGCCAATGACGATCTATGCAATGGAATATTCCACTTGTGCACATCACTTGCAAGGCACCATAAATAGCTCCCGTTCCTCAATCGGGAATGGAGTTTCCTGTCTTCACGACTGATTGCTCTTAGCTAATGCAATTAATTACTCTCGGCTATCGCAACTAATTGTCCTACGCAACCTAACAAATCCTACATGGCGCTACGAACAGGATTCGAACCTATGAGGGAATAAACAATTGGATTTCGAATTTATATCTATTACCTCCAAGCTTAACACTCAGCAATATAAAGTACGTATCAAGGGTAAAGTGGAGCAATCCAGAGAAAGGAGTAGCGCCCTCCCCTACAATTCGGTGTCGCAGTTAATGAAAAGGGAGCATTCTGGTCGCCCTCGACTACGATTGGCAACTTTTTCGATCAGATTAGATACGGATCTTCTTCCACCAGATAACAAAGGGTCAGAACGAGAGCAGGTGTAAATCATTCTTAAGCTGGTGCTTTCGTATTGTGGCACGGTGTGTCACGTGGGTCGGTAAGCTATAAGCTATCTCGGTATAATGTTGGAATGCAAGCTTGATTAGTAGCGCGTCGAAGTTCTTTCTTACTGTCCGAATGCAACGCGTGACGATCTCCTTTCTCCCTCTCTCGAATTCTCGGAGCTGACTGTCTTTTTTGAACTTTCGTTTTTTTTTATAGTCACGTTTGGGTCGAATCGGCTCCAAAAACTTTGAAGGAGAGAGTTCTTGATTGATTATGAAAAATGATATTTTTAATTGTAAATATAAAGTTGAATTTCAACCGGATGGATCCACGAAGCCTACTAGCGCAGCGATGTGTTTGGATTTATTCAGACAACATCCGGTTAATGTTTCAATTGAAATGTACGTTTGAGGTGTTTTTATTACTTTGTTTATTCATTTTGCTTTTGAGTTAGTTTGGAGTTCATGAGTATATCAGAAAGGATTTGTCTATATAACAATATGATATTGGGTAGATGGAGCTACCATTACCACTTGCCGAAGTTCACTTGCCCCACACAAGTGACAGTTTAGAATGTGGGAAGTATTTCTGCCGCAAAAACCAATAAACCTGATATTCCCTTGAGACCAATCTTCTCTGGCATAGGATATGCACCCCCATCAACATCGCAAAACTTTCTGCTAAAACATTATCTCCATTGTTGTCGACTATCAACGATGCACATATCCATAATTCTGGCTTACTCCTTATCAAAATAATAATATGAAAATCAAATCCTTTGCAAGTCTTGACATCAAATCCCTATACACTAACCTAGCGGTTAATAAGTGTATTAAACGATTTGAGAATCACCTTCGAAAACAAAACACTATATTACTTCTTACGCGCCTCTAAATTAATTAAAATCTGTACCTTATGCACGTCACATTATTTTTAGGCCAATGGGCTGAGAAAATAACAGTGTTCACCAATGGGTCAGGAAACAGGGGTTCAATCCCAGGTCAAGTCATACGAAAGACTCAAAAATGGTACTTGATATTTTCTTGCTTAACACTCAGCATTATAAGTTACGGATTAAGGGTAAGTGGATCAATCCAGGGAAAGGAGTAGTGCCCTCTCCTACACCTGTAAAGAGAGCTTTCAAGTAGTCCTCAACTACGGTCACCAACTTCATTATATATATATATATATATATATATATGCTGTTGCTACATAAATACCTTAACAATTCCCTTAGCCAAACGTGGTACGCTAGTTGGCCGAGCGGTCTGAGACTTAGTCTATCCCGGCTTCGAGCGTCCAACGTGTCTAGCCACACTGAAGAGTTCTGATAGAACGAAACAGTCTGTCTGTGGATGACAATATATATATATATATATATATTGCAATTTGGGTGAAAAGATCAGTAATCACTATGTTGAGGCAATCTTAGTCTCACACTGATCAGATGTCATAACAAGATAGCAATTTGTAGAATAAAATGAATTTGAATAAAATGACTGAATCCTAAAAAGTACAGTAACAATCATCACCGAAAATATTCAGCCCACGTATTTTTAAATGCATTCGATTTTCAAGTCCTGCAAAGAAAAATTATTTGGCTTCAGAAAAGTGTTTTACTTAAGTGGTTTGAATAGTATGTAAAAAAAAAAAAAAAAAAAAAAAAAAAGAATATTAATAAAAAAAGGATAGAATTACCTCCCTTGGGATCTTACCTCCCTTTGATTGAATTACCTCCCCTTAAGTTTTTCTATCGAACTTTTCCTTATTTATTTCGACTGCTTATACGAGGTTACTTCATTGTTATCAAACACCACCGATATCCTTGTAGAAGGATAGTAGTGGTACATTTCATAGGTGGAGGAATTAGGCTCGGCAGATTGGTCTAATGGGTCGAGCGTTTGCTACTGGCTCATGAGACTGGGCCGATTGATCTAATGAGTTGAGTGTTCACCAATGGCCCACGAGACCGGGCCATTGTTCTAGGGAGTAGAGTGCTCACTAATGGGCCGGGAGACCGGGGTTCAATCCCAAGTCGAGTCACACCAAAGACTAAAATGAATGGTACTTAATACATCCTTGCCAAACACTTGGCATTAGGAGGTACGAATCAAGGGTAAAGTTGAGCAATCCAGGGAAAAGAGTAGCGCTCTCCCCTACACCTCGGTGTAATAGCAAATAAAAAAAGGGAGCCTTTGGGTCGGCCTTGACAACGGTCGGCTAACTTTACCTTCCTCCAAGACTAATTGTCCAAAAGTGAACGCAAAGGTTCGACTGGAACTCGAACTCTTTTACTCCTAATTTGCAGTGCAGCACTTCAACCACTTGACCAATTAGGGGAAAGAATTTCGGCTTTTAAAGTTTGCTTGAAATTTAACTCAATTCCTGCAATAAGCGAATAATGCGTACGCTAGAAAAGTATTATTTTTATTTCTCTATTTTCATCTTATTAATCTTAAAAATATTATATAAAAGAACACTTTATATAGTTAAACAATTCAGTGTAGAGGATCTAATAAACAGTAATGGTTCAGAGAATTAATTTTTTATTTATTGCGGACTTTTTGTCCTCATCTTGGTAGTTTTCTTTTTCTTTTTTTTACTGTTTCTTCTTTCACTACGTTTCGGCCAAATTTCACCTCTGGCCTTTTTCAGGTGATTTTTACCGCGACCGCGGATAGGAATGCTGAGTCTTGTAACCGTATCCCCAGTAATTACTGCCTTCCATAGTTGTTGTCTATCGCACCACGTTTTTGACCAAGTAAACCTCTGGCCGGCTTGGGTAGGAATTGAAACCGCTATCTTCTGACAATGCTCACCTGGAACCGTAGAGACTCAACGCTTCTATCCGCTGCGCCACTGGCCCCGATCAAGGATGGATTTTTTGGTCTTAATCCTTATCTGGTCTTCCATAGTCGGGTCCGTACCGAATTTTTGTAATTGTCTTTAATTGGAATCATTTTGAGATGAGGCTTCTTAATCTGAGAATTAATCTTTTTTTGGAAGGCAGTAATTACTAGGGATACGGTTACAAGACTCAGCATTCCTATCCGAGGTCGCGGTAAAAATCACCTTAAGGCCAGAGGTGAAATTTGGCCAAAACGTAGTGAAAGAAGAAACAACACAAAAAAAAAAAAAAGAAAAAAAAAAGAAAAGAAAACTCCCAAGATGAGGACAAAAAGTCCGCAAGAAATAAAAAATTAATTCTCAGATTAAGAAGCCACATCTCAAAATGATTCCAATTAAAGACAATTGTAATGGTTCATATAAATACTTATCAAGGACGGATTTGACCGACATTAACTCCCAATTTAAAAACGTTTTAGAGTCGACATGTCGGGCAAATAAAAGACCAATATCGCCTACTAACCCACGTGACAGTTAAAGCCAGCCAGCTTAGAACAATTTACACCCACTCACCTCTTGACACTTATCTGGTGAAAGAACGGTACAACAAGTACATTGCAGCTGGAGGAGATTACTTCGAAGGGACTAAAGTTTCACGTGTGTACTATCAATAAAAGTGCCTATACAAAAAAAGTCTGGAAACTTATTTAATGAGCCTTGTATGTCTCTTTTAATCCACCGACTTCTTTTTTAGATGATTTAAAAAAAACAAAAAACGAGGCGCTGGTTATAACGATCAGAGAGAGGAAGGTGACAAGTTGCAGAGACGCGGAGGTTTGGAACACATAGTCGAAAGATATTCAGTTTTCATAAGCCTCTCACATCTTTATAACCTCTCATAAATTGTACAAATATATATATATATATATATATATATATATGAAAGACAATTTTGTTGCACTTAAACTTCTTGTTTGTTTACTTTTCATTTCACTAAAAAATCTTCGATCGCCATTTTCCAATACGGACTTGGAAACCTACACGCTGACAAAGACAATATTGACCTACCAACAAAACTTACCCCGCTACCACTTAAGAATAAATACAAGAAAAAATGCCTAAGTAATTGACAACAATACATCAAACTAATCAGTTCATTGTTTTAGAGGGTAGAGTGTTTACCAATGGTCGGGAGACCGGGGTTCAATCTCAAGTCGAGTTATGTTAAAGACAAAAAAAAAAAAAAGTTTCTGATAGCTCCTTGCTTAACACTCAGCGTTATAAGGTACGTATCAAGGTTAAATCCAGGGAACGGACTAGCTCCCTTCGCTATAACTTTTGTAGTAGTTATTAAAAAGGGAACCTATGGGTCGCCCTCGACTACATTCGCCATCAAACTAGTCTGGTAGAAATTAGGGAATCAGCACACTTAGCGAATGCTCACCCCACCTTTTTTAGTGAGGTTAAATTATTTGTTTTCACCTTTGACGGTTATTTAATGCAAAAACCTGTTGATATATATGATACAATTCGTAAGCGAATAGTTATTTGATAAATTTATATATATATATATATATATATATATATATATATAAGCCTAATGAGAAGAGTGTTCGCCAATGCTCCGGGATACTGGAGTTAAATCTCAGGTCGAGTCATACCAAAGACTTAAAAAAAAAAAAAAAAAAAAAAAAAAAAGAAAAAAAGGTACTAGATGCCACCTTGCTTAACACTCAGCATTATAAGGTAAGGATCAAGGGTAAAGTGGGGCAATCCAAGGATAGGAGTAACGCCCTCGGTATGGTAGCTATAGGAAAAGGAGCCTTCGGGTCACCCTCGACTAAGGTTGCCAACTTTACTTTTTTTTTTAATAAATATTATAATTTATACGCGAATAGTCAGTAGGTAACTTTATCTTTAAAGAAGATCGAGCTCATTTGTTTAACCACATTTAAATAGTTTCAAGTATTGCTATTTAACAATAATACTTCTATTTATCAAGAATTTCTAATACGAACAACTAGCACACCGCTGTATGGCAGCCCAATCGGCTGGGGCTGGAGAATATGTTGACTGCATCTCTGTAGAGAGCGTGTATTTTTTATGGCATATCAACCTTTCTAGGTTATTCAATACCAAATCCATTTTTATACAAATAATAATTCATATTTCAACCAATTCAGTTTAGCATGAGTACACAGTTAAATGTCAAAATAGTTCTATTTCAAACAATTTAGTTTTGAATAGATAGATAGATAGATAGGGTCTTATCTATGGGTCAAATCTATCAGGTGCTACCACTCTGGGCCAGAGTGAACCTGGGAGTGATGGCAATGAAGGGGTACTCCCCAAAGCTCCAGCAATACTGGAACCTTACCATCAGATTGTTTAGTGGGGGTGCCTTATCCCTGTGCAGAGAAGCAGTCGGTGTATTCTACAGCCCCATCCGACTGGGCAAGTGTGTTCTGGACATATCCCAGAAGTTAAATCAGCAAGATAACGTGGGGTAAAAATAAAATAACCCAGAATAGAGTCAGATAGCAAACGGCAACACAGCTTGCCTTGTGACCCCATAGTTTGTGGGGTTTGAAAGGGTTTTAGGAAGGTCAGTGGCTAAGGGCAAGACTGTGTTGCCGTAAGATATCTGACTCCATATTTTGGTTATATTATTTTACCCCACGTTGACTGGCTGGCGCAATGCCTTGCCCAAAGAAAGTCCAAAAGAAATATACAAAAAGAAAAGATAGAAACAGATCAGAGACGAAAACATTTCTTCGATACTTTCCTTTATTTACTTGGTGAATGCACTAACCAACGCTACGTGTGGTGCCCAAAAACACCAGACAGTAAAATCGGTGTTGTCGGTTCGACGTCACTACCCGAAAAAGAGGGCGGTTCACAGAAAACCTGAATATTTATCTCTCTTCACCGGCTCCAAATTCGCCACTCCAAAATCCTTCTAATTTTGGCGCGACCGCTTCCCATTGGCTACTTTACTTTTTATTATTTTTCTTTTTTCTGATTTTAAACCGGATGGATGCGTAGAGCCTTATGCGTGGCGACGCGTTTATACATTTTGTATCTGGCAGCCGACGAGTCAATATCCGGTTGGGAGTTTTACTGTTAATTCCTAAATCCCCACAAGTTTCGAGTTTTACCATGTAAGTGTTTACGAAAAAGAAACTGAAAATATTGAAATTTGATTTTGAGCAAAAAAATATTGACATTGATACTTTTAGTATTCGATGAAAAATGTACGGAGACAATTAATATCACCATTAAGAAATGGGCATGTCCGTTGGATGACTCGGGGGGGGGATGTCACATGACACCCACTGAAGACCACTCTTCTTTGTTTGTTTTTTTAACAGTTGAGACTATATCTCATACACTTGCAATTCAACAGAGGAAACCTTTTACTTTCCATTTTCATCAAACAAACCTTTTTTTTTAACTCCACGTTCAATCCCTTCTACATACTGCTTGTTCATAGAATAATATGTGTATATTTCTTGCTATTGGCATACTCTTGTCTTTCAATACATTTATTCAGTATTAGTATATTACAGATACTCTAATGCTACTATTGGTATTTGGTGAGTAGAGACGCGACTAAATAAAAAAACTACAATTGAACTTTACATGTACAGTGACTCTTCCAACACCAATAGTACAACTGAATAAGTATTTACCTCTTTAAAATGATTGTATGTATATAGTTTTCCAAAAGATAGAATTAGAGAGAATTACTTTTAACTGACTTAGGCATCAAATAATCTAAAATCAACTGTTTTAAAATAAATAAGCCCAACAGCCAAGAAAAACAAGGGAAACAACTCTCATAAAAGGGAGTTAATTTCATCCAGGGGAAGTCAATCTTATAATTTACTTACTGAGTTTTGAATCTTGACAGATTGACTGCAAACGAAAACTAAAAACAAAAAAAAAAAAAAAAAAGGATCGGAGATAATTCATTTTAGCAGACACGACTAAAATTTGAAATACGGGCTGAGATATACGGTGTTGTCCAGGATTAAAAAATGTCTAAAAACAATTTGGAAGCTTTTTTTCCTAATCATCCGAGTGTTTTCTTGCGAGTGAGGCATATTTGCGGAGGAATAGTAATTACCAAGGTTCCACGAAAAGTAAAATTTCGGGTGTTAATCCCACAATAATACAACACAAATTTGCACAAGCAACGTAGACACGAGAAATTTGGCAAAAAGAACCAAACCAAAAACATTAAAAAAAACAAACTGTGCTCAGTCGGCTAGGGTTGTGGAATATACCGACTGCATCTCTGCAGAGGAGTAAAACCCCCACCTCCAACAATCTGATGGTGAGGTTCCAGTAATGCTGAAGTTTTGGGAAAGACAGAGTACTCTTCATTGGGATCGCTTCCAGGTCCACTCTCGGTTAAATAGAACTTAACTGTGGTTTCGAGAGTTTATTGTTTTAGCATTTAAACTGTATTTATGCTAAAATGAATTATCTTTTATAAACTGAATTACTTGAAACAGAACTGTTTTGATATTTAAACTGCTAACTAATGCAAAACTGAATTGTTTGAAATAAAACTGTAATGAGATTTATCTGTGTGGCAATGAAGGGGTACTCCGCATTTCCCAAAGCTGCACCATTACTGGAACCTCACGATTAGATTGCTTTGTGTCATACCAGGACACTCGTTGGTGAGGGTCTTACAGAGATGCAGTCAGTGTATTACATAGCTCCAGCAGACAGAGCAATCATTTCATTGGATAAATAAAATTACGTTCAAGGGAAATCTAAACATCAACATTATGAAATCGACTTTTTAAAAAGAAAGTGAACATAAATGATAACAAATAAGATTCAAATATAGAAATTAAAAATGTTTAACAAATCAATTGTTATTCATTTACGTTTCGTCTTTTATAAATACAATTTTGAGTGACAAATAAAGAAATATTATGCGGTTATCATTTTTACAAGATTTGATTTTTGTAGCGTTTTCCAATAGATAAAGGATCAAAACAACGAATAATAAGCCAAAAAAATCCTTTCGATAATCTCTCCCCTTTTTATAAATTAAAAAAGAAAAAAAAATAATAAAAAAAACAACGAAAAATAAAAAAAGACCCCCTCCAACGACATGGAATTAACGACATGGAATTCTTTTTACTCAACTCCCTTTGAATTTAACTCTAGGAAAAAAAATCCATGTCCAGTCGCGCTATTACGTTCGATTTCGGACTAACACAATTTGGAGAGGCATGAACCACTTTATCCCACCCCCAGCTTGGGTTAAATTGTTTCACTTGTATTCTTTCACAAGGATAGATTTGGCATTGTTCTATAGCATATCAACCCTCGTGGATTATTCAAAGAAATCAAACCAAGCCGGAAATGAATTTCCCTATGCATCCTGCACGAGGGAACCCGAAAACTTATTTCCACCCCCTCAAAAAAAAAAAAAAAAAAAAAAAAAAAAAATCAGTAAATCAACAAATAGAAGTCTAGTCATGAGTAGAATAATCCCCTTTTCATAACCTTTTGGAATTTAGTCACAAAATTGATTTGGTAGACCAGTCGGTGGGGTGGGAAGGACCAAGAATACACTTTTTGTATCCCACCCAGAAGAGTAAGACTCAACTCACAAACATACCCAAAAGTGGTGACCTGAATCCAGCGGTGAGACTCCAGTTCTGGAGCTTTATCGAGTGAGGAGTAATTTAGCTTGTCGACATTACTCCCATGTCCACTCATATCCGCTGTGTTAATACCTTCTCGGATATGCTTAAAAATATTGATTGATTCATCTTAATGAAACATCCCCCAGTTAAAGATTGTTTTATGTCAAGAGGTTAGGGAATCGTGTTCATAGTTACATTTTTTTGTATAATTGCTTCTTAAGAGTATTTTTTTTTTTTTTTTTTTTTTTTTTTTTTTTACACAGTATTATTGAATACGAATGATTTTAAATAGATATATTTAATCTCTTGATGATACTACCAATCCAGATCAGAGTGAACCTAAGAGTAATGTCAATTAAGGGATAATCCACACTCCTCCGATCTCCTGAACTGGAAACCCATCATCAGATGTATGTTAGCGTCTAATCCAGGACACCCCATTTGGGGGTGTGTGTGGATATCTTACACATATGCAGAGGATACAGACTTCATTTCAAAAGAGACTCAAATTTGAAACTCCCTCTTTGGTAGGCAAAGTAGACAGATTTTATTATTGGTTTACCGATTGATTTTAGTGGCAAATCGTCTAGGGTCATTCTAAGCCTCGAGGTTTAAGAATCGTGTTCATTGTACGTTTATTGTTACGTTTATTGACCAGTTATTTCTTAAGAGCTTAATACGAAAATTTTTAAACAAATCTACTTAACCCATACTTGAGACCCTAACAGGTACTACCTCTCTGAATCTGAGTGGACCAGGGAGTAATGGCAGTGAAGAGGTTCTCCATATTTCCCATAGCTCCATTACAATTCAGTGTCATACCCAACATATCATTTCCCCCCATCCAACTTTGCAGTGGATACAGTCAGCGTATTCTAAGGGGTGGTTACTGATGATTTGGCTTGGTTTGGTTTTATTTTTATAGTTTATTTCATTTATAACATTTTATAACCGTTGCTGGTCATTTAATGCCAAATCCTATATATATATATATATATATATATATATATATATATAAACACATTTGGTAGATATACACTGTTAAATGATCAAACAATACTATTTATAACAATTCAATTTAGCAGTTCTTTGCACTCAGTTTAAATGTCAAATAGTTCTATTTGACCCATAGATAGGACTATCAAATACTACTACTCCGGGAGGTGGTTTGGTTAGGTTTCTTTGTTTAAAGGCATATCAACCTTTGTAGGTTATTTAATGCTAAAGCATTCTCCTAGAAGAACAGTAGTGGTACTATTTAACCCATAGCTGGGAGGATAAGGGGGTTCATTCCTTCCCCAAGGGTATTTGCCCGAGAGTGAGCGTAATAGCGCGACTGGAGTACGAACTCGCGTACTACGATTCCACAGTCCATCGCTTTAACCATTGCACCACGAGGACACCCCCCGGAAGGTGGGAGCAATGGCAATGAAGGAGTACTCCACATTTCCTCAAGCTTCGGCATTACTGGAGCCTCATCATCAAGTTGTTTAGTGCCATATCAAGGACACTAATTGGGGTAGTCGTAACCCTTTGCAGAGATGGAGTCGGTGTTTTCAACAGCCCCAGCCTACTAGGCCAGTTCATTACTTAGAATAATGGTGATGAAAGAGAAGGAGTTAAGGAAGGAGAAAAAGGGTTATATCTCCAAGTTTAATTTGAGGTCTTTCCGGGGATAATTTAATAGTTCATAAGCATAGTTTGCTTTCTTTGTTTAATGGCACATCAACCTTCGTGGATTATTTCATGCAAAAACCGTCCTTATCGAAGGACAGCACTAGTGGGACTATTTCACCTATAGCTGGAAGGATGGAGGGTGTAAAAATAGGTGGAAAATAGCAGAGCCTTTGTTGGTTGGCTAGGTTTTATGGCATATCAACCTTTGTAGGTTATTTAATGCCAAATTCTGTTTATACATATATTAAACCCAAGATTTTTAAACGAATACTTTATAGATAACATTTTAAACAAGCGAGATATCATTTGTTTGCACACAGTTAAATGGTTTGGTTTGATTACGTTTTATGGCATATCAACCATTGTAGGTTATTTAATGTCAAATCCTTTTTATACATATACATTTAGTATATACGATTTGGTTTGGTTTGGTTTTATGGCATATCAACGTTTGTACCTTATTTAATGTCAAACACTGTTTACATATTGAATATATTTTTGATTTGTAGACATTTTGTAGATAACATTCTTTAACGAACTTGAGCTATGTTTGGCACACAGTTAAATGGTTTCAAGTATTTCTGTATAACGGTCTCAATTTACCAAAATTTATTTGTTCTGATAGTTTGTTCATAGCTCTGACCTTTTCAGGTGTTACCACTCCGGGTCAGAGTGAACAATGGCATTGAAAGGGTCCTCCATATTCTAATTTCCAAGGCTGAATCCTCACCATTAGATTGTTTAGTGTCATATGCAAGACACTCGTTGCAGTGATGCTGTCGGTGAATTTTATAGCTCCAGCAAACTGCACTAAGAGCCTTTGGTGTATGGACAGAAATTTGGTGCATTATAAGATTATTCTTCAAAGCTATTGGATCAAAACGCACTCGTCTTACGAGAATCATTAAATAAGTTTCCAGACATTTTTCGTATGGGCTCTTATTGATAGTACACACATGAAACTAGTCCCCTTCGAAGTAATCTCCTCCGGCTGCAATGCACTTGTACCGTTCCAACAACTTCTGGAAGGCCCCATGGAAGTCCTCTTGTGTGAGCGTGTCAATAACCTTCGTCACAGCCTCTTTTATCTCCTCAATTGTCTCATAACGACAGCCCCTGAGCTTAGGGAATAACCAAAAGGCACAGGGAGCAAGGTCGGACTATAGGGAGGGTGAGGAACTGTGTTGATGCCCATCTTGGTCAAATAGTCTGTGACAAGGATGGAGTTGTTGACTGATGCATTGTCCTGGTGGAAATGCCACTGACCCGATTTCAAGAGTGCTGGCCTCTTCAGACGGAATCTCTTCCTGAACTCCCTTAAAATCTCAACATAGTAACCCTAACCCTTTGGCCAATCAACTCTGGTGTATTGACTTCTTTACACCTCCCATCAGCCCTCACAGACTCCCTGGCTTCCTTGAATCTCTTATGCCACTCAAAAATTGATGCTCGATTCATGCAAGGTGGTCGAAAAGCAGTCTGAAGCCTTCCATACGTGTCTGTGGCATCATTTTTTCCAAGTTTAAAACACAATTTTATTGCATATCGTTCTTCTAAAGTGTCAGATTATACTTTTGAAATTCACCAGCTGTGACAATCAGGGTTTAGTAGGGTGTATTCCAATTCCTGTTGTAGCTGTTCATTTGAACCTGAAATCATAAAAATTGGTCAGTCATCTCATAAGATGTATAGCAATAACATACCGAATTTTCAAGTGTCTACGACAATTTTAAATGCGTGTACAAAAAAGTCTGGAAACTTATTGAATGCACCACGTAAATCCCGAACCGTCCTAAATCTCTGGATACATTTACCAGGAAACGTTACTTTGGTACAGTAAGGATATTGACGAAAACACCAATATAGCACCGAGACAATGTGCCTCAGATAGGTATGTGGGCCCTTTCTTATTTTTACTCGAGCGAGTTAAACGTTTGGCCATATTTTTGTGACTGCTAGTTTTGCGGTGTGCATATCAAATGAGTGAAGCAGTTTAGTTGGTTGAGTTTTATGGCACATCAACTTTTGTTGGTTATTTAACGCCAAATTCATTTTCATTCAAATAATCAGTTCTATTTGAAACAATTCAGTTTAGCATGAGTACACAGTTTAATTATCAAAACATTTCTATTTCAAGCTATTCAGGTTAGTGGAACAGTTCTGTTGTAAACAGTTCAGTGCAGCACAAGTACACAGTTTAATGGTCAAAAATAATTCTTTTTCAAGCAAACAGTCAAACAGTTCTCATTCAAAGAAATCAGTTCAGCATAAGTACGCATTTTAGTTCTATTTAAACCTATTTTATAAAAATAATCAGTTCACTTCAAACAATTTAGTTTAGCGTGCGTATACTGTTTAATTGTCAAAAATATTTCTATTTCAAGCTCTTCAGATAATTTAATCAGAGCTAATTCAGTTTAGTAAAAGTATAGATTTTGTTTACACAAGGTTAAATGTTAAAACAGTTCTATATTAAACAATTCAGTTTAGCGTAAGTACAGTTTCAATGTCAGAAACAGTTCTATTTTTAAAGTTTCAGTTTAGCATAAGTACGAAGTTTAATTGTGAAAAACATTTCTATTTCAAGCTATTCAGTTTAGTCAAACAGTTCTACATCAAATAATTCAGTTTAGCATAAGTATACAGTTTAGTTGTATTTAATACATAGATAGATAGAGCCCTATCAGGTGCTACCATTCTGGGCCAGAGTGGACCTGGGAGTAATGGCAAGTAAGGGGTACTCCGCATTCCCCAATCCCCCAGCATTACTGGAACCTCCTCATCAGATTGTTTAGTGCCATATCCAGGACACGCATTGCGGGCGAGGTCTTACAGTTGGTGTATTCTACAGCCCCAGCTGACTGGGCAAGTAAAGCATTTTAAAACGTAGTAGGTATCTCCAGTGATTTATAGTATAGTGGTCGCTGGTGCACTGGTACTTTGTCCATTGCTTCACCTCGTGTGTGATTTGAAATCTGCAAGGATGAATGTTCAACGTAGTCTAATTCTGTAACTTATGCTTTACAAGTTCAAAATGAGTCATACCGTCATGGAAGCAATCAAAAGGATTTGATGTGCGAAAGTTGAAGATGTAACATATTTACCAAAATAGGACCAGACGAAACACTGACGACTCTCTTGGTTCAGGTACGAAACTTATTACCTTCTGGACTCTTCAGTTTAGCATAAGTACGAAGTTTAATTGTGAAAAACATTCTATTTCAAGCTATTCAGTTTAGTCAAGTTAGGCTTTCGACACGAGGAGAGAGTGACACAATTTTTGATATGCTGACCGTTCCATCTGACCCACCAACGCACGCTGCACCCCCTAGACCATAACTGGACTGGCCTCACCCAGGTCCAGAAATCAACTCGCTTCGTCCCGCTTCTAATCTCAACTCCCGCTTTTATTCAAAATCACTAAGAATCCTAGCCCATTGCTTCCGGGCATGACGCCATTCACATCCCCAGTCCTATTTTTCCTATCTGGGGTTTTTATTGTGACATCTGTGATTGTCATATCCTCCCCGCACGCGCGTGAACACCTGCGTTTATGTCTGCACATACCCATGCACTAAACCGAAAGGTTCTAAGCCTAACTAAACGGAAAGATAAGATATCTAAAATGAAAAATGATAATATAAAAAGAATCCTTCCGCAATTATATAACAAAGGTACAGTTTCTCTCAGGACTGTACGCAGATGATAGAAGCAATTTCGCTCGAGTAGCAAAAAGCAAAAGGATCAGGCAAGTGCTGGTGGGTCTAAAAGTGTGCATTTCGTGCTAGTGTCCCTTGCTATAAGTGGGCTCTTCATCTCACAATCCAGTGTGCTTCATCACTTCCGGTGGGCATAGCAAAAGCATCCAGAACTGTAAAATCGTCTCTCATATCATACGATATATTGCAAAACTTTGACTCATCCTAGCAAAACGATCATTGAAGATGTTTTCAAATTAAACCATGGTGATAATTTCATAGACCGTTCTAAAATCAATACTCACTAAGCTTATATTGCAAACAGTTTTCCAGAGAAATGTCACATTCATACGGTAAGTATATTGACGAAAACACCAATATGTTGAGACAGCGCTTTAGAGAGGTATATGTGTTCTCTTTCATTTTTAATATCTGAAAGGTTCCACAGAGCTCTAATACCTTAAGACTTTCTGTTTGTCCATTTGTTAAGGTTGGGGAAACACGGTAAGGCACATTTCTTTCACTTACACAATTGTTTCTGTCGAGGCGGAAGCCTAAGGAATTTGCTGGGCGTAAAAATCGTTGGTAGCCATTGTGCTAGTTGAATCGTTTTGGGCCAGACGAAGAGTAAATATTGATAAAGACCCAGAAGATCGATACTTATGGGCAATTACCAAACCAATCTCATCTCGATGATCCCCTCACCCTCCTAACATCACGCCCCCCTCCGAATATAAAAATGTACTCAAGAACATTTTTTACTTATTTTATACCTTGGTGAGCTTTGCTCCAATCGGTTTGGTTTCTTTGTTCAATGGCAAATCAACCTTCGTGGGTTATTTATTGCCGAAAGCTATCCTTGTTGAAGGACATTAGTGGAGTGGTAATAGTTAACCCATTGCTTTGGTGATAAGAGTTCACACCTTTTTTATGGGTCTTTGTCTGAAAGTGGGCATAAGTGTGACTGGAGTTCGAACTCACTACGATGTTGCAGTGAACCATTTTAGTCACTACACCCCGGAAAATACTCTAGTCTTTACGGATTTTAAATATCTAATCATAAAAAAATCGACCAAGTTATCCTGAGTAACATTAAATATTTACGAGTAAGACTTGTATTATAACGGCCCCCACTTTACTGTGTTGTCCCATAAAGTCAGTAGAAGATGTTGGGAGTACGGTAGTAGAGGCTGACCTAACGCAGTTTCTTCCAGGCAGCGGTCGTGTCGATACTGCTATATGGATGCACTACTTGGACGCTAACTAAACGGCTCGAGAAGAAGCTAGACGGCAATTACACAAGAATGTTGCGAGTAATATTGAACAAGTCCTGGCGGTAACACCCCACAAGGCACCAACTATACGGCCACCTGCCTCCCATAACGAAAACTATCAAGTTAGACGAACTAGACATACAGGACACTGCTGGAGAAGCAGGGACGAGCTCATAACTGATGTACTCCTATGGACCCCCAAATATGGCCAAGCAAAAGCAGGACGACCAGCTCGAACATACATACAGCAGCTGTGTGAAGATACGGGATGTAGCCCTGAAGACCTGCCAGAGGCGATGAATGATAGGGAGAAGTGGTGAGAGAGGGTCAGGGATATCCGTGCTAGTGGCACGCCATGATTATATATATATATATATATATATATAGCTGACAAAGTTGTAAATGATTGAATTAAACACCTATCTACATATTTTATTTCTTTAAATTGAGTGCCTTATATGATATGAATTTATCATGTTTTTTTCCAAGTTTCCTTAGAGTTAATAACGGTTTTTCCATATCGCGGCTATGTCACCTTAATATCTATATATGAACTATACATACTCGCACTTTACGTATATATTTCAATGAATTAGTGTAAAAGCATAAAAACTTATGATAAAATTAAAAAAAATGTGTATTATACAAGTATTGTTCCTTAAGTCTGGCGCTTTCAACCCAAGATGAGGATGAACACTAACACTGAGGGTATATTAGAGAAGCTGAGGGCTTAGCAGGGAGGCATGAGCAGACCTTCCAAATTGCCTGATTGAAGAACCCTTGTGGTATAAGTAATTTACGAAGCTCTTTGCTTCGATGTGGCACAAGGCCGAATGAATGGGGCGCTCAATGAGACTAACTCACTTGTGGAGGTTTGCTAGTCTAGCTTGCTAACCATTACACCACTAGAGGTGCCCAAGAACCCTTGTGGTATACATTTGTTGCATACTCATACGCAGGCAGAACACAACGATACAATAAAGACGAGTGATACAGTTCTTTAGAAAAATATACCTCTCACTTTATTTGAAAGGGTTGAGGGAGTTGGAAAATGAACAAAGACTGCAACATATTGACCTCCCCAGCTCCTCCGGACATATCAGTGTGTCTTTCTCGTTCTTCAGGGTTGCTCAACCGGAGGCCCGGCTCTCTGCTGGGTGCTATTTTCTCTACAGCATCATTTCTCCAACTCTCTGATCCTCAAACTCATTGAACTTCCTGTGCACTCAGTTATATTATAGTTCAACACCCACGCAATCTCTTCCCATAACAGGCCATAGGAATATGCACTTCTGCCGTCTTTGGAATGGCATGTTTGATCGTCATCGAGCGGAAATAACTGTCATGCAGTTCACAGGTCACCCTCTTCCGGTGCATCAGTTTGTGACTGTACCGTGGGATTTTAACCCTGTCCCATATTCTCAGCCAAGCTCGCCCACGCCAATGGAATATGCAACTTCCGCCGTTTTTGGAAAGGCATATTTGGCCGGGTCGGAGGTCAATATAAAACAAATTGAAGAAACATCTTATTTACGCAAATGTCATTGAAGGAGTTGAAATAGCTTCAAGAATAGCTAACAATTCCTGGATCAACTGATCATCAGCAGTAGGAATCAATCCATCGACACTTAGAAGTAGTTATTGATTACAAAAGATGGTATTGGATCGAACACATTTTCGGAGGGATATGATTGATTGATTTTAATTCCAGTCTAAGGTTATTTCATGCTCTGAGATTAAATGTTGGTTGAGTTTTATGGCATATCAACATTTGTAGGTTATATAACATTAAATCCATTTTTCTACAAATAATCAGTTCTATATTAAACAATTCAGTTTAGCATAAGCACACAGTTTAATTGTCAAAACCATCTCTATTTCAAGCTTTTCAGTTTAGTCGAACAGTTCTAATTCAAACAATTCAGTTTAGCATAAGTATGTAGTTTAGTTCTATTTAACCTATAGATCGGGCACTATCGGGTACTACCACTCCGGGTCAGAGTGAAGATGGGAGCAATGGCAATGAAGGGGTACTCCGCATTCCTCAAAGCCCCAGTATCACTTGAACCTCACCATCAGATTGTTTAGTGTTATATCCCGGACACTTGTTGGTGGGGCTTACGCCTCTGCAGAAGTGCAGTTGGTGTATTCTACATCCTCAGCCGACTATGAAATCAGAGATTAAAGATTTGCTGTTGTTGGTTCTTAAAAGATTTTTACGTAGTTATACGATATCAAGTGTTCCTTTCTGTTGTGTTATCATCCCAATTTTCGATATACAATGGTCTCTTCCAATAAAGATATAACATTTGACTAATCCACTCTGGGAGTAGGTAGGGCGCCTATGCTGGTGTAATGGTCAGCAATCTCCACAGGCAAACTTACACGAGTGAGTTTAGTTGTCTAAATGTCTGAGACGAAGCTTGATTTTTATCATTAAGGTTTTTCGGACTATTGTCTTCATCTTCATTGTTATTTCCACAACGTTTTGGCCGATATGTCCTCCAGCCTTCTTCAGGTGTTTGTTGAACTCAGAAACCTTCACGGAACTTCGAAGTACGTCCTTTATTGAAACCACGGGGGTCGCATGTTCTGATTCCGTTTGCCATATCCGGGTACAAGTGTTAAGTATTCCTGTATATTACTCGCCTGTAGTGAGGATTGAACCTGCAACCTTCAGGGAACCAACGCCTATAACCGTTATGCCATGTGTCCTGCTGGACAATTCAGAGTGAATTTTTGGGTATTATAAACTTAATGTTCTTACTTTAGCTAGAATTACTACTATTATGTATGATTTTTTACCTGTGCTCATATTCAGAATTCAGTTGTTTTTTTTTTCATCTGAAGGTTGCAGGTTCAATCCTCACTACAGGCGAGTAATATACAGGATTACACGAGTGAGTTTGAGTCTCCATGGGCACCTCTTTTATATGGCCTTGTGCCGCATCTAAGCAAAAAGCTTAGTAAATTACCACTCTGGGAGTATGTTGTAAAAAACTACCCAGGCGACACTGTATTACTTGTTTACTGTAATATTTAACTTTTATCATCCCTCAAAGTACGTGTTTATCTTATTTATTTTCTGCCCTTTTCCCGAGATCAAAACACTTTCTAATACGAATAATTTGCACACAGTGTATTGCTTCAAGTATTTCTATCTAATAATAATAATGTTTCGAGTTATTGTATTATATGATCGTCATTTGTTTGCACACAGTTATATGGTTTAGAATAACCTTAATATCACGCGGCTAACGAAGGCATGGACAGCTATCGATAGGCTATCGATCATATGGAAATCAGACCAAACCGATAAAATGAAGCACAGTTTCTTCCAGGCAGCAGTCGTATCGATACTGCTGTATGGATGCACTACATGGACGCTAACTAAACGGCTCGAGAAGAAGCTAGACAACAATTACACAAGAATGCTGCGAGCAATATTGAACAAGTCCTGGCGGTAACACACCACAAGTCACCAACTATACGGCCACCTGCCTCCCATCACGAAAACTATCCAAGTTAGATGAACCAGACATACAGGACACTGCTGGAGAAGCAGGGACGAGCTCATAACTGATGTACTCCTATGGACCTCCACATATGGACGGGCAAAAGCAGGACGACTAGCTCGAACATACATTCAGCAGCTATGAGAGGATACGGGGTGTAGCCCTGAAGACCTGCCAGAGGCGATGAACGATAGGGAAAAATGGCGAGAGAGGGTCAGGGATATCCGTGCTAGTGACACGACATGATGATGATTCCAATACAAAGAACTTTTTACAAAGCTTCACGCCAGGATGCAATCTAGAGTCATACCAAGACAACCCCTTTTTAAGGGGCGAGTTACAGTCATCGTAATTTTAAGTTTTGTTGACAGGATAGGTCTTTCGAAGGGTTTGGCACCGTGTATTTGTTTAAAGGGATATCAACTCTTCAAGGAATATTTGTTGCCTAAATTTGATTGTATCCATAAATATTTTCAACAGAGTCAATTGGGTGTGACACTAAACTGTATCTGAAGATGAAGCTGTAATTTCAGAGAACTGAAGAGAGTAGACTACCATTACTCCCATGTCAACTCATGTAATACCACGATCCCAAATAGACTATGGGTGTTTCAGTTGGACCCCGTGGTAACCACACCGTGATAACTGACGAACGATAAACACTGTCTGTTGGCTCGTTGGATACAAAAGTTTATTGTTACTGCCTTTTTACAATTGGTTTGGTTTTATGGCATATCAACCATTGTAGGTTACTTAATGTCAAATCCATTTTTATACATATCAACAATTATATTCAAACAATTAACTTTAGTTTTTTGTTTACTCTGTTAAATGCCAAGACAATCCTTTTTCAAGCAATTCAGTTTAGCATAAGTACACAGTTTATTTCTATTTGACCCATAGAATGCTACCACTCCGGGCCAGAGTGAAGATGGGAGCGATGGCAATAAAGAGGTACTCTACATTCCCCCAAAGCTCCAGCACTACTGGAACTTCACCATCAGATTGTTTAGTGACATATCCAGGACACTCGTTGGGGAGGTTTTATCTCCTATGCAGAGGTGCAGTCGGTGTATTCTACAGCACCCCCGCCAACCGACTGGTCAATTTTCACAATTGTCGGCGAAAAGAGAGAGGCAGGGTTGGAAATGCGGCTACCAATTTGATAGAGGCTATAAACCGCGCGAGGCAAAAGGGACAGCCATAAACTTAGTAATTTCTTTTTCGCTGACCCAGCTGGCCCCCTCCCACAGAATTTTGTCTCACGTCTGAGACCTCTCTGCTTCTTCTCTTGTTTTTTTGCTCTTACTGCTCCCGTTACATCAAATCTCTTTCTGATATATGTTCCTCAAACTATTCCTTAACTAATGTCATCCATTAAACTTTTACTGACACATCTACACAAAACAAAGTTTATTCGCTTTGACCATTACAAATTGAACCCCACAAGTTTGAACTTCAAGTTTAGATAGTAAATTATTATTAAAACAACTAAAATCCCTAACTATTCTACACTCTGATCTGGGTTGGTGGAGCAGTTAGTGTCCCATTTTTAAGTCAAATAGAATTGTTCAATCCTTTATTAATAATTATTAATATTAGTTACTTGAAATGTTCAAAATATTTTGTCAAATACGAATATCCAATCTCATAACAGTGTGGGAAAAAATCACTAAAATAACTGCATGATAATATAATTATAATAATAAAAAGTTGGCGACCGTTGTCGACGATGACCCGAAGGCTCCCTTTTCAATAGCTACAACACCGAGATGTTCGGAGGGCACCACTCGTTTCCCTGGATGAAGTACCATTTTTAAGTCTTTTGTATGACGCAACTTGGGATTGAACCCTGCTCTCCCGGACCATTGGCGAACACTCTACTCATTTGGCAAATGGCTCGGTATTATAATACTAAATAAGCATAAAATGAACGTTATTTCCTAACTGCTAGGCTTAAAATAACCCTTGATGGGTCTCCATGCTGTTAAAATGCACTGTTTGAGTATCTGTGGTGTATTGAATAATAAAACTTGTTTGATGAGATGTTTTCAGTATTTTGTCGAAGTTCATAAAGAGAGAGGTCAGAGGGCAAAATATCAGAAAGTAGTAACAGAACTCACCAAAAAGTGAGCGGGTAGAAAACGCTCCTTTAGCCATTCTTATTTCCACCGAGAAGTTTTAACTCCATGCTTGTTTTAGGGTCATCAGAAGAGAATGTGCACCGTTTCGGGGCCTTCCTCTAGACGGTTTTATTTGCACATTGCCCCCCGCCCTTCACCGACATGAGGCCCCATTAAATCATCCTGTCAAATCAACGTCTAACGGCGAAATGTAAATTTTCAAATCTACTCGCGTAATTAGAATATTGTCGTGCATTTGCGAGCAGGTGATGCTATGACGTGTTTATTTGGAAATGTTCCACGGGACGTTTCTTTTATTCCATATCCACATTGAACAGTTTTCAATTATTTCTGTAAGGCGTTTCATACTTTTGCTTCTATTACGCCGATTGATTCCAATTTGTCCCAGAAATTAGAACAGGGTGCCTGCAACGAAACCCCTTTCTCCAATCTCCACAGTTTTAACGGTAGCGCTATACCCTTCCTTTTCCAGTTCTTTTTTGAGATCTTCATATTTGCTTGTTTTGTAATCGTGGTTTTGTTCTAGTCGACTCTCAAATGGTATTGTTAATTCTACCAGGATGAGAATTAACAATACCATTTAGAATTAACCGCGAGGTCAAAAGGTGATTTACTTAAATACGTATCCAATATATAATCAACATCTAAGAAAGAATTTTCTCGGCTTCAGAAAACAAATTATCAAATAAATGAAATAAAATCAAAAAACATTTTCCTGGTGAACAATGGATTTTCAATTGACTTCGATGAAAGGGTAAAATGGATTTTGAGGTTAAATATGATGAGAGAAGAAACTATTTGCGGTGGTTGATAACAACACTTTTGAAATAAAACGAAAAAAGGAATTCAGAATCAAAAGTAGAGGGTGCTTGATAACTAATCAAAGAAATAAATATATAAAAAGACGGTCAGAGAGAGGCTAGAGTAGGGGAGGTGGTGTATACAGGATGGGGTAGAAAACGGCTCCCCGGGAACAAAGGGTAAAAATTGATGTCGGAACTAGACTGAATAAGAAATAGATTGAAAGAAAATTTATTAGAAAAAGAAGTTGTGGATGAAAGGAAGATAGAGAAGAAGACAGATGCGAGAGCGAGGGGGGAGAAGGTAAGGAACAAAGAAGATAAAGGAGAGAACAAGAAAAAAAAAAAAGAGGAAGAAAAAAGAAAAAGAAAAAAAGGTGAAAGATACGTAAAAAAGAGATGGAAGACATCGTGAAGGAAAAAGTTAACAGTAAACGAAAAAAGAAAATTTCGAAGTAAATGGGGCAAAAAATAAGGCGAAAGAGTCAAGTAAGGCAATAATAATGATAAAACAAGAATAGAAAGTAAAAAAAAAAAAAAGTCTGGAATAGTGAACAGAAAATAAATAAAAATGAATTAGAAAAGCAGAATTAATAAACGTTAGATATGGAATAAAGAAAGAGCTAAAGAAATGAAAAAAAAAGAAAGAACGAAGGAATAAACAAAAGAAAGAAACGAAAAATCAAAGAGTGAGAAAAAAAGCAAAGAAAACACACACACAAAATTTATAAATAAAGATGGAGAAAGAGAAAAAAGAGAGGAGGTAAAGAAAGAACAACGAAAAAAGAACGAGAAAAAAAAAAACAAGTAAAAAAAAGGATGAGTTAAAAGGGAGAGAGAGAAAAAAGAACGACAAATAAGAAAAACAAAGAAAAAAAGAGAAAAAAAAAACACGTGAGAAAAAAGGACGAAAAAAGAACGCGAGAAAAAAGGACGAAAAAATAAAACAAAAAAGGGGGAGGAAAAAAAAGAGAACGACAAAAAAGAAAGAAACAGAAAAAAAAGAAAAGAAAAAAGAATAGAAAAAAAAAAGGACGAGAACCCCACTACCGAAAAAAAAAATGATAAAGAAAAAAATGAACGAGAAATAAAAAAAGATCGAGAAAAAATAAGGGTGGGGAAAAAAACAAGGAAGGAAAAAAGGAAAAAAAACAAAAAAGAAAGAAAGAACTCTGAAAGAGAGAAAGAATTCAAAGTAAGAAAGAACAATAATAGAGAAAAAAAAAAAATAGGAGAAATAAAGCAAGAAAAGGAATTAAATGAAGACAATATTACAAGGGCTTCGAAACAAAGACAAAAAAAATAATCAAGCCTAAAGAAAAGAAAGTAAAATAAATATAATTGAATCCAAAACAAGGAAAAAGTCACTAGAAAGTGTTAATAAAGAATTGACAAAAAAAAAAAAAAAAAAGAGTGAATCTCAAAGATGAAAGAAACTTTCAAATTGGCGCCAATGCAACGGTCGGTTGCAGAAATGACTTTTGATTCGACAAGAATAAAATTACATCAAGAGAATGGAATTTTTTTAGAAAACGTTCATTAAGGAGAATTATACACAACACAAGGAACCATCATCGAATATTAACATTTCTAATAGCACACACACACATATATATATATATATATATATATATACACAAATACATATATCAAATATACAACACACACACATATATATATATATATATATATATATATATATATATATATATATATATATATATATATATATACGTATATTTATACACACACATGCCCCTAGACAAAAATATAAGACCACTCTCAAAAATAAAGAAAAAGATGATTTCCAAGATTTAAAAATTGAAACAATAAGATAAGGTTAAGATACATTTAAATTTAAAATAAGAAATTTCAGTTCATTTTTTATATGTATATTACCATTTGTGCTAAATTTTACAATTTATTTTTGACATAAATATAAGACCACTAATAAAAACTGAAGCAAAAAGGTCTTGATCTCTGTGAAAAATTTATTATATATAGTCTACGTAATATAAAAGCTATGAAAACTGTAATACTTAAAATGCTAAAAACATGTCTAAAGGAACTAAATTATCTGAATTAGAGAAAGGCGAGATTACAGCGCAAAAAAAGAGTTGGAAAATCTGAGAGAGAAATTTCAAAGGCCTTAGGATGCAGTAAAACCGTTATCTGCAATTACTTGAAAAGTTTAAATAAGTAAGGAACAAGAAAACCGACTAGCAGACCAGAAAAATTATCACCACAATTCAAGAGAAGAATTGTTCGTGAAGTAAAAAAGAAAACTTTGTCAACATCAAAAATATTGAAATCTCTAGTTGATGCCCCTTGAAGCACTAGAACAATTAGATGACATTTAAACAACGAAAAAATTAAGCATAAGAAAAGAATTCATCGTCCAAGGTTAACTATGAAGCACAAAGAGAAACGATTGGAATATGCACATCCATATCAAACGATGAGTGCTAAAGAATGGCGAAAATTTGTTTTCTCGGACGAAAAGAAATTCAATTTAGACGGTCCTGATGGCTTTCAGAAGTACTGGCAAGCCAAAAAATTTTCAGAAGAGAATTACCCAACTAGGTATTGTGGAAGAGGATCTATCATGATCTGGGGGAGGGGGGATTCTAATCTTCAAGAAAACTTTAACTACTATTTGTCAGTGGTCGACAAAAAGCAGCAGACAATGGGAAGATGCTAAAAGATTTATTTCCCGCACAAGAAGGGCGTCGTCCATATGGAAAAGAATAGATTTTCAGCAAGATAATACTGCTATTCACAATGCATCGATAACAAAGAAGTACTTACTTGAAAAAAAAAAAAAAAAAAAAAAAAAAGAAAAAAAAAAAAGACCTCTTGACCATTTAACGTGTTCTCCAGACCTCAATCCAATGGAAAATTTGTGGGGATTGATTGTTGTAAAAGTTTATGAAGGAGGTCGACAGTACTCAGCAATTTCTGAACTCAAAAACGCAATTTTAGACGCATGAGAAAATACCATTGGTTCAACTTCAGAAACTAGTTGATAGTATGCCTAACCGAATTTTTGAGGTGATCAAAACTAACGGCGGATTTACACAATAAAGAATTTTAAAAATTGCCTTTATATTCTATCGGTCTTATATTTATGTAAAAAAAAAAAAAAAAAAAAAAAAAAAATCAAAATTAAGCATAAATGCTAAAATACATTCATTTTTGAGGCTGGTCTTTTATTTTTGTCCAGGGATATATATCATCATCATGTCGTGCCGCTAGCACGGATATCCCTGACCCTCTCTCGCCACTTCTCCCTGTCATTCATCACCTCCGGCAGGTCTTCAGGGTTACATTCTGTGTCCTCACATAGTTGTTGCATGTAAGTTCGAGCTGGTCGTCCTGCTTTTGCACGGCCATATGTGGGGGTCCATAGGACTACATCACTTATGAGCTCGTCCTTGCTTCTCCAGCAGTGTCCCGCATGTCTGGTTCGCTTAACTTTTATAGTCTTCGTGATGGGGGGGCATGATTATATATATATATATATATATATATGTGTGTGTGTGTGTGTGTGTTTGTCGTATGTGATTTTATATGTGTGTGTGTTTGTCGTATGTGATTTTATATGTGTGTGTGTTTGTCGTATGTGATTTTATATATATATATATATACACACTAATTGTCATTGGTAAATTGTTGCCATTATTTATTAGATTATCAATTTCACGTATGTGCTTAGTTTGTTTCTGGTTTGGAACCATGTGCTGCAAATTTTAATCGGTAACAGTCTGTGCGAAAGTCAGCATGATGACGCTATTCACTCTTCTACGAATTTGGACAAGGAATATTGTTCTAAATGGCATTCCTGCCAGAAGCCTAAGTACGAAGAATCTACGGCGTTATTGTGTCAGTCTGAGGATTACAGTAAACTCAAAAAGAAAAAAAAATGGATGATTCCAATGGTAATTACGAGGAAATGACAGTTCGGAAGCCTCGTTCAGATAAGGAAAGAATTCCGAAATTGTGGGCGTAATCTCGGTCATGAATGACAACGACTCAAGGAAGACAATCAGATCAATAACCAGAGACATGTAAGTATCTGAGTTTCTAATCATGCTGCGAGTGCAGAAAGAGAATCGATATTTGACATACGAAATGGGGAAAGGGTCAATGATTTTGAGAAGCCAAAAACGGCGAGAGGAAGAGAAAGAGCGAAAATGGTTTGAACAAACACTGGAATCGTTCCGAATCAACCACGCTTTGCTTTTTCATAGACGAGAAAACAGCCTGCTCTCTCCTGATCAACATTTAGTATATTTTTTCTTACATGAACAGGCTCATTGGCCCAGTGGGTAGAGTGTTCGCCAATGATCCGGGAGACCTGGGTTCAATCCCAGGTCGCGTCATAGCAAAGACTTTAAAAATGATACTTGATACCTCCTTGCTTAACACTCAGGAATATAAGGTACACATCGAGGGTAAAGTGGAGCAATCTAGGGAAAGGAGTAGCACCCTCGCCTACACCTCGGTGTAGTAGCTACTGAAAGGGAGCCCTCTGGATAGCGAAAATACAATATAGGTGGAAAGAAGAGTGGGGAAAACTACAATTGGCAGAGTGGCAAAAGCCCCCCCCGACAGTTTTTTGTATAAGGCAAGGTATATCCTCTAACATATCCTTTCTGATCAGCCGTACGGGGTATGCGGTTGGTTCGATATCGAATTGGGCTTGTGTAGTTTTTGGTCAGTCGAAATTGGTTGACGTTACTGCCGGGGAAACCTAGCAGGCGAGACGGACCCATTTCCTCGAACCTCAGGGGGGCGTCTACCCAGGTTTTAACCATCTCCGGAAGAGCTAGGTTTATCGCCCGCCACCTGAGGCCTTTTTGTGCTTGCCAGGCGTGTCTAGGCTACGGTCAGCGCTTGTAGCCACATAAATCTCAGCCTTGTGCCATATTCACCCGTTTGGTGAGGAGTGCTATACATAGCAATAGGGCAGGGTACATAGTTGAATAAAAGGACAACAAAGTTTCTCATAGCATAAGAAATAAACTTAAAGCAAGGATAGAAACTGTCGATAGTTGTCTGGCCATGTCAATCACATCAAGGGTTACTATTTCTTGCGGAAGTGACGCACATATCGGTCCCGTAACAAATGACTCCGACGTGATTGACATGGCCAGACAATTAACATCATCGCACAGATACTTCCAGCATCGTCCAGAAGAGAGCAACAAAGCAACCGGTGATTCACACTTCCATATACCATCATCGGGGGACTTCCGCAACAAATAATGTTGACATGGCCGTACGAAATGACAACATGCCACTTACTAACATCTCATCGCAGAGACAATAGACATCTACTAG
>CAUZXS010001386.1:12500-72935 GCA_963585895.1 Sepioteuthis lessoniana | reverse complement strand
GTGGTGTAATGGTTAAAGCGATGAACTGCGGAATCGTAGTACGCGAGTTCGTACTCCAGTCGCGCTATTACGTTCACTTTCGGGCAAATACCCTTGGGAAAGGTATGAACCCCCTTATTCTCCCTCCAGCTATGGGTAAATAGTAGGACGGACTAGGTTCTTCAGCCTTGGTGAGGCAACTAGTCTAGGAGAAGGAAAACTCTGAATTCAAAACCTGTTAAACTCCGCTTAAAAAATTGACCTTGTGTCATATCCTGCCCGAGCGGAGGGGTTGGTAAATAGTACCTCCATACACCACGGGCACCTCCGTATATATATACATATGTAATTTTCGTCCATCAATTTGATGATGACCATTAACTAAGCCAAAGTTGAGCAAATTAACTGCACAACTGATTTGTTCAGAGTGACGATGGCTTGTGTAGAACCATGGATACTTTTTGGATTAGTTGATAACAGAAGACTGATGCAGTCGTCGGCAACAGATTTTCCGAATATCCTTCGTTTTGAATGCAGAGCTTTTAATTCTTCAAGGCTGGTTGCCGTACAAAGGCAGAACAACCTAGTCAGCTATATCAATTAACCTACGGGTAGAAGACTGTGTTGTTTAACTTTGCTTTGGGGTGTAGGAGAAATTACTTCTTGCCTTTCCGAAGGAAAAGGTTTCATTTTATGCCTTTCAAGTTCAAGTTTGGCTCGTCCAGTTCACTTCCTGCGACGATAACCATTATTCACTCGAATAAATGTATGTATGTATGTATGAAATTAGTTGGTCACTTCATATTCCTCGGTAGCAATATCTCATCTACCGAGTGCGGAAGCAAAATTAGGAATATTCTAGAATTATAATAAACGACTCCATAATAAAAATTGATTTTAACTTTAAAAAATAAACAACAAAATAAGAAGATAGACACTAAACAATAAATTTACTCAAAATGGCCGTCATTTTTTTTCTATTATTGCATCAACATGCCTTCAAAACAATTTGCATGCCTTCAAAATACATTCTTCAGAAATTTTATTCCATTCCTACATAAAAGCATTCTTAAACGAACCAATATTTGGATTGGAAGTTGCATTTGCTTTGTTTTCTAAAACACCCCATGTAGTGCAATGAAAGGGGCTAAAATCTGGATTTAAATCTTGTCTAATTGCTACCCTCACAGTTTTCTCGAGGAATTTCAATTCATTGGCCTGCTTTCTTATTGGCGTGGGAGTCCTTCTAGTGAGAGCAGTTAAAAAGCTTTCTTTTCGTTTTTTTTTTTTTTTTTTGTTCAATCCTCCACTCCCCCTTTTTCCTTTTGCCCAGTCGGCTGGGGCTGCTGAATACACCGACTGCACCTCAGCAGAGAGGTAACACCCCCTCTAATGAATGTCCTGCATATGACTCAAAACAATCTGATGGTGAGGTTCCAGTAATGCTGGAGCTTTGGGGAATGCGGAGTACTCCTTTATTGCCATCGCTCCCAGGTCCACTCTGAACCGAAATGGTAGCACTTGATTAGGATCCTATCAATGGATTAAATAGAACTAACTACGGTTTCTTGAGTTTACTGTTTTTTGCATTTAAACTGCGTATTTATGCTAAACTGAACTGTTTAAAATAGAACAGTTTTGACATCTAAACTGTGTACTTATGCTAAACTGAATTATCTGAAATAAAACTGTCGTGATATTTAACTCTGTGTTTTGTCCAGTCGGTTTGGGCTGTAGAAAACACTGACTGCACCTCTGCAGAGGGGTAAGACCCCTTCTAACGAATGTCCTGTATATGACACTAAACAAAATGATGGTGAGATTCCAGTGATGCTGAAGCTTTGGGGAATGTGGAGTACCCCTTCATTGCCATTGCTCCCAGTTCCACTCTGGCCCGGAATGGTAGCACATGACAGGGCCCTATTTATCGGTTAAATAGAACTAAAGTGGGTACTTATGCTAAACTTAATTGTTTGAATTTGAACTGTTTGACTAAACTGAATAGCTTGAAAAAGAAATGTTTTTGACAATTAAACTGTGTACTCATGCTAAACTGAATTGTTTGAAATAGAACTGATTATTTGTTTAAAAATGGATTCGGCATTAAAAAACCTACAAAGGTTGATATGCCATAAAACTCAACCAACCAACCAACCAACTCTTTTCCTTTAAAAGCTCTTTTACTGTAAGTTTTTTTCTTTGCTTTATATACGGTAAACAAACAAACTTAGGCTTGTTTCGATGTTAAGCAAACCATAGATTCTTTGTCGTTTCTCATTTTGCTCACTCATAATGGACTGAATTTTAATTTTAAAAAAATGCTTGAATAATAGAGTAAATCCTGAATATTTAGATCTATCGCGTTTTATTTTCAAAAATAGACTAATCGGATTTTAAAGAATTTAAGAATTATTCCATATTTTGCTTCCGCATCCTGTACTGAAAGTGATCGCAACATATGCATTGGTAAAGCATGGGTTGCTATGAGCAGGGTTGATGACCATATGGAAATCTGATCTCTAAAATAAAAGTGTACCATTGCTGTATCAAAGAAATTTTCAACCCCACTGTGACTTCGCCGAGGTAACAAGTTGACGAACGCGAAAACTCTGTTAAACTTCTCAAAAGTTTATTGACTACTTGGTAGCAAGTAGTCAACAGGAGAAAGAAAGACAGTATAGAAACAAAGACGACAGCGTCAACTAAACAAAAATAAGCAACGTATCATAGTGGGAAAGGGAGGGTAGACACAGACCTTGATTTTTTTCCTGGTTCTAACATGCTTGTTCGCTGGGTCTAACGCACTCTTGGAGCATCCCCAGAATTTAGGGGTCGTAAACTTTCATCTTCTTAAATTTTGGGGGCTGGTGTTCTACTAACATCTTCACCTTATGACTTCTCGACGTCAACTTCTGAAAGGACACAATTCATCCCCTCTCTTTCGCCTGCCATGTGGGCGGGAGGGACATCCACTTCCGCTCGCCCCGCGCATGCACACATTATTTTTGGACCTCCAGTCCCACCTAGTCATTTTTAATCACCACGAGTACCTCTGCCTTCATATTCGGAGACTTCTGTCTGCTTTATTTATTCAATTTCTATTTTCCATGAGCCGTTCAATTGTGTTACAAAAACCATGTCAGTACTATTTTGTAATTGCACTACTTGGACGTTAACGAAACGACTGGAGGAAAAGCTAGTTGGTCGCAACACAAGGATACTTCGTGATATTTTGAACGAATCTTGGAAGGAGCATACATCAAAACAGCAGCTGTTCGGCTACTTACGTCCCATCTCTGAAACTGTCGAAGTATGTCGAGCAAAACATGCTGACCACTGTTGGTGAAGTAAGGACGAACACATTAGCAACGTCCACTTATGGACAACTACATATGGACATACCAGTGTTGGTCAACCAGAAAAAAAACTTACATTATTCAACTCTGTGTGACCCTGCCAAAAGCGATGGCCGATAGGAGAGGATAGTGTGAGAATGAAAGAGAGAGTCAAAAGAATCTTTGCTGACAGCACGTCTAGATGATATATATAATATATATATAGAGAGAGAGACAGACTATTTCGTAGTATCACAACTCTTTGGTGGGGCTTGACACGCGTGATGCTTCGAGGTGGGAGATTGAAACTTGGTTGACTTTACATCAGTCGGATATCTTTACCTTTGAGTGTAAGTGATAGGATTTTTTAGGTATATATTCATATGTACACTATCGGCTACCAGAGTGTTCAATTCATGAGAAAAACTTTATATTTAACTGTCTTTACCACTTAAATTACAACTTAAAACATCCTGATAAATAATTAATTTAACTTGTAAAAATATACAAGATGTGAAAGTAAATATGGATCAAAATCCGACAGTATTAAGAAAGCAGAAAAACATAATCCAAATAGGTGAATCTATTATGATGTGAAGTCGACGTTAAACGTTTCGGTTTCAGTAACCATCGTCAGGTTTTGGATATCAGAATAATTCACATAGCGATGGATGCTTGTCAAGGTAACAGGAGCAAATGAAATGTATACAACAAAAAGACACAAATGTGCACATAGCGTTCATAATTTAAAACTAGATTGATATCCTTGTCCTGGTGATGGTTACTGAAACCGAAACGTTTAACGTCGACTTTACGTCATAGTAAATTCACCTATTTAGATTATGTTTTTCTGCTTTCTTAATACTGTCGGATTTTGATCCATATTTACTTTCATACTGTCCTTTCAGAAAAACAAATACCAAATATATTCTTACACGACATCTAACATGGATGACTTCAAAACGATCTGTATATATGAAAACTTACTTGTCTTGGCGTATTTCTTAAAAAAAAAACAAACAAAAAAAAAAACAGAGGATTTATCTCTCTTTTTTTTTTAAATCCAACATTTTCAAATATATTTCCACGTGCCAAACACGTTCTTAACACTTTTAAATTATGAACGCTATGTACACGTTTGTATCTTTTCGTTATATACTTTTCATGTGCTCCTGCTATCTCAACAAGCATCCATCGCTATGTGAACTATTCTGATATCCAAGTCCTGATGATGGTTACTGAAACCGAAACGTTTAACGTCGACTTTACATCATAATAAATTCACCTATTTGGATTATGTTTTTCTGCTTTCTTCATACAAGATGTGTAAGATGATAAACTAGCCAGACATCTCTACGTCGTTGGATTATAGTGACATACGCTTGTACGACACTTATGTCACTCTCTGTGTTAACATTACTACAGCCCAGTGAAAAAAATAGCAAAATAATGGATGACTATGCAAACAGCAGGTTTTTATTTCAGAGCACTTTCCTTTAGACTTCTCATTGGGTGCCGCATTCATGCTGCCTTGTGCTACATCTAAGCAAAAAGCTTTGTAAATTATTACTTTCTTTTAGACTTTTCCGGTCAAAGAATTGCTACTAGGTTTGGTTTGGTTTGGTGGGTTTTATGGCACATCAACCTTTGTAGGTTATTTAACGCCAAATCCATTTTTATGTAAATAATCTGTTCTATTTAAAACAATTCAGTTTAGCATAAGTACACAGTTTAATTGTCAAAAACATTTATTTCAAACTATTCAAGAAGTTATATGTAACAATTCAGTTAAGTGTAAATACAATTTTAATGTCGAAAAACAGTTCTATTTGAAATAATTCAGTTAAGCATAAGCACGCAGTTTAAATGTAAGTACGGTTTAATTGTCAAAAGCATTTCTATTTCAAGCTATTCAGTTTACTCAAACAATTTAGTTTAGCATAAGTATGCTGTTAGTTCTATTTAACCCATAGATAGGGCCCTATCAGGTGCTACCACTCCGGGCCAGAGTGGACCTGGGAGCGATGGTAATGAAGGGGTACTCCGCATTCCCCAAAGCTCCAGCATTGCTGGAACCTCACCATCAGATTGTTTAGTGTAATATCCAGGACACTCGTTGGGGGGGGGGGTCTTACCCCTCTGCAGAGAAGCAGTCGGTGTATTCTACAGCCCCAGCCGACTGGGCAAGGATTGCTACTAGTCAGCCTAGGTTTGATGCTGGAGCTACCTTCTCCAGTTTTGATTTTGAAAATAACTTCTCCAAGAAAGGTTGCCTACCTACACCGCAGATTTGTCATTAGACTGGAACCTCATAAACCACCATATATATATATATATATATAGTAAGAAATAGGACTTGAAAACCCGAAGTAATTGAAATAGTTTTACTTCCTGTGAAATGTTTCGCTCTTTATTATACGAACATTTCAAAGAGTGGAAAAGTTTTAAAACGCTTGATATCAATTGCATCAATTGGTGAGGCTCTAATTCTGGCAAACTGATGAGTGTAGAGACCTCCTTTGTTGTCATAATCTCCAAGTTCACTCTGACCCGGAGTGGAAGCATCCGTTAGGACCTGATCTATAAGTCAAATGGATCTGTTTGAGAATCTTCACGAGTATTTTTGTAAAATTATAATTCTATTTTGAATTCGGAAATCATTGATGGTTATGGGGTTATTTTTAAAGGTATGTCAACCCTTGTTGCGTTATTTAATGTTGAAACCAGTCTTTTCTTTGGCAGCGTGCATTCGTGCTTTCGCGGGATCGTCTAGCATTCGAGCCAGAATGGGACTCAAGGTCAGTAATAGATTTGATGCCACCTAGGCCCCGGCTTCGGCCGGGTTCCCTTCGGGTGGGCGAACAATCATTGACAGTATAGCATATCAGTAGACCTTTCGGTCTTGTTCAAGCTATGAGCAGACATACGTGACAGACTCACATTGCACTAGGAGAGTCCAAGTCCTCGCAGGGTCATCTGGCACACATTGCACCCAGTGGGCTTATGACTAAAGTCCAGCAAGGTACGACCTCGACTCATCACCGATATCTCCCTTCCCTAAAACCTTCACTATAAAAAAGACTTTGTGTCAAATCCTGTCAATTGGTTGACAGCGATAAAAAAAAAAGAAGAAATATTCAGGCCTTTTTTGGTAAGCGATTTTAATACAAATTGATTAGTTATATAGTTTCAAGTTTTCTAATCAAATATTAATTTATACCTAATTATGTGATGCCCAGTCTAAAATACTAAAGTGGATACGGTGTTGAGAGTCCAGTCCTGAAGCTCTGGGGAATGTGGATTACCCATTTCATAAACATCATTTCCAGGTCCAATCGGACCCGGATTGGTAATACTTGTTAGGAGTCCATCTATAAATAAAATATATCTATTCAGGAGGCGTACTTTCCGTAACGGTTATGATCGTAGGAAATGGAATCAACGACTCGAGTTCAAATCCTGGACGAAGCTATTTGCGTTTCACATGGCGCTAATGCCCTGGGTAAAGGTTCCCTCTACAGCTGTTGGAAAATAGTAGGGTAGAATGGGTTCTTTAGCCTTGGCTAGGCAACCAGTCTACGAGAATGAAAACTCTGGATTCAAACCAACTGCACACCTCTTGAAAATGACTTTGTGTTGCATTCTGCTCGTGGTGGAGAGGTTGGGTAAGTGCATAAATCTGTTTGAAAATTGTTAGTATTGAATAAGTATACTTGAATATGTATGTATATATATATACTTACCAACCTCACACAAACAGGATGTGACAGAAGGTCAATTTTTAAAGCTTGGTTTTCCTTCTTCTAGACTGGTTGCCATACTAAGCTTAAAGAAATCAGTCTGCCCTACTATTTACCCATAACCAGAGGGTGAATAGTTGTATGCTTACCTTTACCAATGGTATTAGCGCTGTACTAAATGCAAGCAGTCTCATTCAGAAATTGAACACAGGTCGCCGTATTCATTTTCTACCACGATAACCAGTACAACATGAGCATTCGTATAGCAGGGGTAATAGCTATACAGTTGAGAGAAAATCTTAGTTTTGTGACACGCTCTTCCTTTCTTTTTTTTTCTTTTTTTTCTATTTTCTTTTCAGAGGCGTTTGCATAGTGTTCAAATCGGAAATAAAGAGCTCAACCGAAGATCCTTTTTTCATTGAAAAACTAGGTAGGCGGAGTAGTGTTGAGAAAATGATTACTAAATATCACTAAATCCTTCCCACGTGCCAACAGAGAAAAGACGATATGATATAGGTGAACGTATGTACATTTGTCCGTACTTGTATAAAGTCTATATATATATATATATATATATATATATATATATATAATTTTTCATCAATATTGATAAAAAGAGTTACAAAATATTTCCCACGTGTCACCATAGTTAAGAATGCAACAATTTCGCAGAGTCATATGTGTGTATATATTATTATGATTACTAGAGATATTATGCTCTTCCGGTGTTTGTATATATCTTATGTGCGAATTATATATATATATATATATATATATATATATATAGAGAGAGAGAGAGAGAGCGAAAGAGAGAGAAAAAGGAAAGAAAGAGAGATAGAAAGTGTATGTGTGTGTATGTGTGTATGTATGTATGTGTGTGTGTGTGTGTGGGTGTGTGTGTGTATGTGTGTTCAATCTATCTATCTATCTATCTATCTATCTATCAATCTAGTTCAATCAGTTCATTTATCTGTCCCTTCGCACTTCTCAGGTTGTTCATCTCTCTCTCTCTCTCTCTCTCTATCTATCTATCTATCTCATATACACTCACGCTCTCTCTCTCTCTTTCTCTCTCTCTCTCTGTATATATATATATATATATATATATATATATATATATACATATATATATATATTAGTCAGATGTTCCCATTTCTTTCTTTCTTTCTTTCTTCCTTTCTTTCTATGTTCATGTATCTCTATTTCTTAGCCCATCTTCTCTGTTTTTGTCTCTCCCAGCCTCTCTGTACTTCTCTCTGTTTATTTCTTTTTTATGTAAATCTGTTGACTATCTGTTCATGTTTCTATCTCTCTCTCTCTCTCTCTCTCTCTCTCTCTCTCTCTCTCTCTCTCTCTCTCTCTCTCTCTCTTTCAGTCTGTTCCTATATCTTTATCTCTATGTCACTTTCTCCCCCTCTTTGTATCTATATCTACTAGGTGGATGGAACTAGCTCACAAAGGAATGACTATGAAACGTACATGCAATTCCACATTCAGCAATTCAACAAATACAGCACACCGTTTGTGTTTTTTTTTAAGTTTTATTAAAAACCACCAAATTATTATTTTTAAAGTCATTCCATTTTTGGTTGGGTGGAGAACTTTTCAGCACCCCTTCATATCATTGTGATAATGCTTGTGATTAAAACGAAAAGGAAAAAGTAGAAAAATTGTGATGCGCCAATTTTCCGAGTAGAAAGAACCTTCTTGCATTAAAAATAAGGATTCAGAATCTTGGCTTTTGTTTGAATTCGAACACCAACCTTCTGTGCCACTTAAGATCAAATGAAGGCCGTAAGATACCGCGATAACCATAAAATGATATCTAGAATCGTTCACGCCTTCATAAACAGGATAATCAGTATCATCAGGGATCACTAATAAACAGTTAACTTGTTTAAAATGATTTTGAAGATAGATTTTTGTATCGTATGTGAATTGGAGACCATAATTGTTGAACTGACTTAGGCCTAAAATAATTCAACAAATCTTAACATGCCGTAAAACCAACCAACCAACAAACCAAAATGGAAGCATCAATATAATCGTGTACCATAGTTATAACGGGTTCACGGACCGTCTAGTTCAATATGTAAAAAAATCCGCGCATTCTTGGCGGAAATGTCGGATATTAAGTGCACTCACAGAGATACAATCATTTAGTGTGATGTCGAAAAGGTCGGAAGTGACAGTGACGCGTCTGAATGACGACTATCATTGACACATCCGAATAATCTACATTTAATAAGTGTCTTGCCTTTTGGTTTTTATTGTATTTGATTTTAATAAAGACATTAGGAATATTGTTAATAGCGTCGTCTTGTTGATTCCCCTCTAACCAAGCGCTGAAGGCCTCTCATGTTACGACAGAGACGCTTCCCTTGTTCTGTTGTGGGGTAAAGGGAGTGCCCACCAGGGTACTGTCTGCAATGCTAACAATGCAGTATTTTTTAATGTATAAAATATTAAAAGCACTTAATTTGCTGCATAAATTCATTGGGAAAAAGCGGGTCTAGCCAAAGTGGGAAAAACAAACAAACAGAAAGAAAGAAAGAAAGAAAGAAAGCGGAGAAAAAGCGGGTCTAGCCAAAGTGGGAGAAACAAACAAACAGAAAGAAAGAAAGAAAGAAAGAAAGAAAGAAAGCGGAGAAAAAGCGGGTCTAGCCAAAGTGAGAGAAACAAACAAACAGAAAGAAAGAAAGAAAGAAAGAAAGAAAGAAAGAAAGGGGAGAAAAAGTGGGTCTAGCCAAAGTGGGAGAAACAAACAAACAGAAGGAAAGAAAGAAAGAAAGAAAGAAAGCGGAGAAAAAGCGGGTCTAGCCAAAGTGGGAGAAACAAACAAACAGAAAGAAAGAAAAAAAGAAAGAAAGAAAGAAAGAAAGCGGAGAAAAAGCGGGTCTAGCCAAAGTGGGAGAAACAAACAAACAGAAAGAAAGAAAGAAAGAAAGAAAGAAAGAAAGGGGAGAAAAAGTGGGTCTAGCCAAAGTGGGAGAAACAAACAAACAGAAGGAAAGAAAGAAAGAAAGAAAGAAAGAAAGCGGAGAAAAAGCGGGTCTAGCCAAAGTGGGAGAAACAAACAAACAGAAGGAAAGAAAGAAAGAAAGAAAAAAGAAAGAAAGAAAGAAAGAAAGAAAGCGGAGAAAAAGCGGATCTAGCCAAAGTGGGAGAAACAAACAAACAGAAGGAAAGAAAGAAAGAAAGAAAGAAAGAAAGCGGAGAAAAAGCGGGTCTAGCCAAAGTGGGAGAAACAAACAAACAGAAGGAAAGAAAGAAAGAAAGAAAGAAAGCGGAGAAAAAGCGGGTCTAGCCAAAGTGGGAGAAACAAACAAACAGAAGGAAAGAAAGAAAGGAAGAAAGAGAGAAAAACAAAGTGGTGTATCAAAAGAAAGATTACTCTCTCTCTCTCTCTCTTTCACCAATAACAAATTATCATGCCTCATCATTGTGTTTGGTTTGGTTTCTTAATGGCATATCAAACTTTGTAGGTTATTTAATGCCAAAGCCATTCTCCTAGAAAAACAGAAGTTGTACTATTTAACCCATAGCTGGGAGGATAAGGGGTTCCACACCTTTCCCCAAGAGTATTTACCCGAAAGTGAACATAATAGTGCGACTGGAGTACGAACTCGCTTACTACGATTCCACTGTCCATCGCTTTAACCATTACGCCACGAGGACACCCCCTCAATGTGTGTGCGTGCGTGTGTGTGTGTTATTTCATAGTTAACCTTCTTCCTTCGCCACTTCCCCTTTTCGTATTAGAATATCTGGGTCCAAAGTTTCGCTGTGTGTTAGTCATTATTAAAAGTAAAGGTCATAGAGTCACTTTTATTAAAGTTTACTGTATTTTAAACGAAGAGTACTTCTACTTTTGAAGTCGGCACAAATTTCTGACCAATACAAAATAGATAAATAAATAAATGAATAAATAAATACGTGGGAATAAATAAGTAACAAGAATTGTATCAAGAAAAGGATTACGCTCAACCCTTTTTCTTTCACTGAATCTGTTGCTCCACACTCCTTTCTTTCGCCAATTTTGTTGTAAATGTGTGATGTATGGGTGGGGTGTAGACCTTTCTTCCCGTCGCCACTTCCCCTTTGCGTCCAAAGTTCTGCAACAATTTGGTCATCATTTTATTACAGTTTAGGACAATCAAGTGGATTAGTGTCACATCAGGATACTCGTTGGGTTGGGGGGATCTTACCCCTTTGCAGAGATGCAGTCGGTGTATTCTACTGTCCCACGCCAGCCAACTTGGGTGGGTTTACACTGAGTGTGACATACGGAAGGTAGTCTTGAAGTTTGTTCCGAAATCTCAGATACCCTTGAAATCCCTTAAAAATAAATATTTCGAATAAATATTTAATTTTATTATTTGCCATACTTTCGTGGGAGTTAATTTTAACCGAATATTTTTTGGTGAGCCGTAAGCCTTTTTTGAGACCGGTTGATTGTTGAGAAGAAATTAATGCCCTTTTTGAGTTGTTCGATTACTAGATGCGACAGAGTGGGTCTTAATACTTATTGAGAGATTCATTGGCCAATAATAGCGATTACAAAGAGAATGGGTAAGTGCTATGAAACGGGAAGACTTTTACTATGAGGAGGACAGTAAGACATAGAGGGTGAGAAACAGATCCCATCTAAAAAAGAAGTTCGATTTTTGTGAAATAGTTAAAAAAAATTTTAGGCATGTCAATAACAATTCTTGCAAGTTTGATTGAAATTGTATCGAAAATGGCAGAGTCTTAGCTATACGGACAAACGCCCATTTTGTGAATTATGATTCGATATCAGACTTCATTACCTATATTGAGACTCCCAAAACAAGTAAATATTTCAAATAGATATTTAATTTTACTATTTTTTAGACTTGGAGAGGAAGTGCTCACCTTTTTTAAAAATTGTGTTTATAAGGTGATTATTGAAATGAAATGTATCCTCTCCTGGCCTGACCATGAGAAGGTCTAAATACATATAGTGATGGAAATATCAATCTGATTCACTTAGAATTTACCTAAAAAGTCGGCAAGCGCTTTGAGACGGACACCTTTTACAGCGAAGAGGACAGTTAAGTATAGAAATTGCCAGATAGATATCACCTATAAAGAAAAATTTCAAGGCTGATCTTCTCGTATAGTTTAAAACATTTTGGTGTATGACGGTTACATTTTCTGAAAGTCTAGTTTAAATCTGGCCACAAATGTTAGAGCTTTAAAGAAAGGCATTTATAATCTCATCACTGTTTCATTATACGTTACTCGTCAGATTATTTTTTTTATTGTTTACAAATATACATATAGCAATTTATCGTCTCGAGCTGTTTTTCTAGCTTTCTTTCTCAACCTATATCCAAATAGCTACGCCCCACATTCAAGAAAAATATAGGATTATGTCTTCTGTTGGCTTTTATCATTATATCTATAAGCTTTTTATTACTTTATTTTGCCACTCCTTTCTGCCAGAGGTCACTTAAAGGACCTGCTAACGTTAATTTCTAAAGGATGACATATTTTGAAAAGCGGTCCTTAAAATCTTTTTTTTTCTTTTTACACAGACAACCGTAAGATAAACACTAATCCGTGAACTTCATACCCAACGCCATTTTCTATTTTTAAAGAAATCTCTATAAAGTTAACATCGGTATTAATAATTGAGAACAGTTCTTTTGTCACTACCCAATAGGGGGGGGTCTTCATGGTGTAATGGTCAAATCGATGGACTGCGGGATCGTAATAAGCGGGTTCGAACTCCAATCGCGCTATTGGACAAATACCCTTGGGAAAGGTATGAACCCCTTTATCCTCCCAGCTATGGGTTAAATAGTACCATCACAGTTCTTTTCGAAAAATAGCTTTGGCATTAAATAGCCAACAAACGTTGATATGTCATTAAACAAAGAAACCAAACCAAACCAAACCAATCTACCTGATAGACCTGATAGATTTATGGGGAGCAACCAAATTTGGTATGCATGCTTACAAGTTTGAAAATAAGATTTTAACGTAAATATTTTTACCGCACTGGGAAGAGAGGCTCTACTCAAGGTGGTGTCTAACAATAACAAAACGACGCTAAAATGTTGCTGCATGACTAAATTAATTATACAACAATTAAATTTCGAAACTTAAAAAAAAACAAATTGTCTTACTAAAATAAACATTCCCATTTTACAGAACTGGATTGATTAATCATAGCAGCATTTTGCAGAAAGGGGTTTTAGCATTTATAATCAGTCGTTGCTTATATAATGAACTCTGTTGATTCCTATTAAAGAGTCCAGTCTGTCTCTCGCTTAGGTTGAAGAGATGGGTTCAGTTTCCTTTCTCAAGTTCATTAGCACGAAGTGAAACGAAACAGCCCCGCTCTTCATTCGAACTCGGCTTGCCGAGCCCATTTCCTTCGGCGATAACTGCTACACTATTCGCGCCTCTAAATGTCGCATATTGACCCTTGACAGAACAGTCAATCTGGGATTTCTGGGAAAGGTTGTTCCAGCTGTGTAAACAGAAAGACAGCTCGTGGGTTGATAAGCTGAAGCAGATCACGTGAATCACGGACCGGAAGAATGCGTTGACGTTATGAAATTATATAAACTCAGGTATCCACGTCAGACGGTCAGTTACGGAGAGTCACGGTCAACCATTTGGAGTCACAACCAAGCCGTCGCGTTGGGCTTTACCCCGCAGCGGGTGTAGTGCTCCTCCTTCGGCCGAGAAACTGAAGTACAAAGTGGAGCTCTGAATATGGAATCAAAACGTAGTTTAAGAAAAGCAGTCAATATAGCAGTCCTCCGTCGGTCTGCGTCCAAATCCTTCGTCTACCTTTCTCCCTTTCTCTCTCTCACAGAACTGTGAACTTTTCGAGAAGTAATAAAAAGAGATATATATTTTTGTAAAGTAAGTTTTGTGTCTCTTATTATGCCGCTATATAACATAAGCAACTAAATAGTTTTGCTAGTAATTTTATTAACTCCTTTTCAGTTGATGGTTTTCACTGGAGTTTGAGTGACAGCAAGTCTCCTCAAGTCTCCAGGACTCTTCTCGGTATTCTGGCCGTTCTCCATTCGCCCTCCAACTTCCAAGTTCTCCAGTCCATTTAATAATCCTTTAGTTACTGTACCAAAAGCGCCAATCACGATTGGTATAATTGTCACCTTCATGTTCCATAGTTTTTTCAATTCCCTAACAAGGACGATGTACTTATCCTTCTTTTTACATTCTTTCAGTTTTATTCTGTGGTCCGCAGGGACAGCAAAGTCGACAATTTAGCAAATTCTCTTTTTTTATTGATTATTATAAGGTCTGGTCGTCTGGCCGAGATTAGGCGATTATTACTATTATTGTTCACTCATTAGAGCTTTTCACATCAGCGATAGCCGATGGTTTTTCACTGAAGTCTGAGTGACAGCAAGTCTCCTCAAGTCTCCAGGACTCTTCTTAGTATTCTGGCAGTTCTCAACAATGCTGTCGTTTTGGATGGTCTCTACTCGTCCGCCAACCTCCAAGTCCTCTAGTCCCTTTAGTAATCCTTTAGTTACTGTTCCAAACGCACCTATTACAATTGGTATAATTGTCGCCTGCATGTTCCACAGTTTTTTCAGTTCCCTTGCAAGGTCGAGGTATTTATCCCTCTTTTCACATTCTTTCTGTTTTATCCTGTGGTCTGCCGGGACAGCAAAGTCGACTATTTTGCAAGTTCTCTTTTTTTTGTTGATTATTATTAAGTCTGGTCTCCTGGCCGGGATTAGGTGATCCGTTTGTATATTAAAGTCCCATAGGAGTTTATGCGAGTCATTTTCTAAGACAGGTGCTGGGTTGTGCATATACCATTTGTTAGTATGGTCGAATTTAAATTTCTTACACATTTCCCAGTGAATCACCTTACCGACCCAGTCGTGTCTCGCCTTATATTCCCGCTGTGCTAATTTGCTGCATTCGCTTATTATATGATTGATGGTTTCATCTCTGTCACCACATAGCCTGCATATGCTATTTTGTTGCGTCTTATCTATTCTCGCTTTGATATGATTCGTTCTTATGGCGTTGTCCTGTGCTGCTATTAGGAGAGATTCTGTTTCTCACTTAAAGTTTCTTTTTCTTAGCCATGTCCAAGTTTTGTCGTATGAGATATTGTTTATTAGTCGTTTAAAGCGCCCATAAAATTGTTTTCTTTCCCATTTTTGTTTCCTAGTAACTGTCATTCTATTGTTCATCGTGTTCTCAGTTTCGTGTCTGGTGGCTGTAATGAGTCCTCCTTCGTGTTTTTGTATATAGTTTTCGAGCCGATGTATGGATGTGTCAACGCTGTCTTCAATGCTGGCAAGTCCTCTTCCTCCCTCTTTTCTAGATACATATAGTCTGTCAACGTCGTCTCTGGAATGCAATGCCTTATGCATTGTCATTAGTTTTCTTGTCCTTTGGTCCATTTGTTTAAGTTCCTCTCGGGTCCACTTGAGAAAGGGTCCGGAATATCTAACGAGAGGTACAGCCCAAGTATTTATTCCTTTGATGAGGTTTCTGCTATTGAGTTTTGTCTCGAGTAGTTTTCTGGTTCTTCTGAGGTATTCTTTCTGGATTTTTTCTTTCATTTCTGCTTGTTGAAGGTGTCAGCCTCCAAGATGCCCAAGTATTTGTAGGTTTAGTTTTCTACGAGTGATTTTATCTTATCCTTGTTTGGTAGTTCTATCCCGTCAGTTATATGTCATTTGCCACTTTTCATTACAAGCATTGCACATTTTTCTATACCAAATTCCATTCCTATGTCCCGGCTGTATATTCTAACTGTGTGTATAAGGGTTTCCAGTTCTTTTTCACTTTTTGCAAAAAGTTTGATGTCGTCCATGTACATTAAATTATTAACTTTTTCCTGTGATCTGCCGAGTTTGTATCCGGCTGTGCATTTTCTGAGTATGTGGTTAAGTGGCATCATGGCAATTATGAATAGTAAGGGTGATAGAGCATCTCCTTGGAACATCCCTCTCTGGATCTTTGCTTCAGCTAATTTTCTTCCTCCTGCTGTCAGTTCGACTCTCCAGGTTTTCATAGTTTTGTCGATGAAGTTTATGACTTCGTCTGATATTTTGTACATTTTGAGGCTGTTTATTATCCAGCTATGCGGAATCATATCATATGCCTTCTTGTAGTCAATCCAGGCCATAGCTAGATTTTTCCGTCTTGTCTTGCTCTCATCTAGGATGTGTTTATCTATGTAGAGTAATTCTGCTGTGCCTCTGGATCCTTTGCAGCATCCTTTCTGTTCGTCAGGGAACAATCCGCGGCTTGTTAGAGAGTGGTAAATCTCTTCCCTTATTTGTGCTCTTAATATTTTCCACATCATTCGTAGGCAGGTTATGGGTCTGTAATTGTTGGGGGCGGTTCCTTTGTTTGGGTCCTTTTGTATCAATGTGGTCCTTACTTTAGTCATCCACTCGGGTACGTGCGCTGTTTGTAGGCATTTGTTCATTTCTGATACTAGTCTGTCGTGAACGGAGGTGAACTTCTTAAACCAGAAACCATGTATTCCATCATAGCCTGGCGTTTTCCAGTTTGATACCTTTTTAAGTGTCGTTCTGAGTAAATCAGTGTGTATTTCAGCTTTCGGGCGTTCTTCGAGTTGTTCTAGTTCTCTTGTGATATGGTTTATCCATTCAGCCTTTTCATTATGTTGTTTTGGTTGCCATATTTTAATCCAGAACCGTTCTGTTTCTTTCGCATTCGGCTGTTGATGTGTTTTATTGTTATCCCCCCCCCAATTATTATTATTATTATTATTATTATTATTATTATATCAATAGATTCTATAGATATACTTAAACGGAATTATCAAATGGAATATACTTATTGATTTTCTTGTTTCTCAATGATATATATATATATATTTTAAATATATATCATCATCATCATCATCAAGTTGTGCTGATAGCATGGAGTTCCCTTGACTCTCTCTTGGCATCCGTCCCTATTGTCTATCGCTCTTGGCAGGTCCTCTAGACTGCATCCAATGTCCGAACCGAGCTGATATTAAGTCCTTGCTGGTCGGCCGACACTGGCGCGTCTATGTGTAGAAGTCAATCAGAAATCATCACCTGAGAGTCCGTCTTTACTTCTCCAGTAGTGCCCCCAGCATACCTAGTTCGTCTTAGTTGGGTGGTTTGTGAGATGGGAAGTAAGTGGCCATACATTTGCGGTTTTTTTAGGAATGCTGTTTACACGATTTGTTTTTAGGAATGCTGTTTACACGATTTGTTTAAAACTGCACGTAGCATATATAAGTGTTTTCTCCATGTGTTTCATTAGTGTCCAGGTACAGTATGCATTCGCAGCTTGTAAAGAAATATGATTTCCCTTGAAAAAAAAGGGATATATATATATATATATATAGTTTTACTTTTGTTGTGTTGTCCAGTCGGCTGGGGCTGTAGAATACACCGACTGCTTCTTTGCAGAGGAGTAAGATCCCTCCCACTAACCAGTGCCCTGGATATGACACTAAACAATCTGATGGCGAGGTTCCAGTAATGCTGGAGCTTTGGGGAATGCAGAGTACCCTTTTATTGGCATTCACTCTAGCCTAGATTGTTAGTACCTGATCGGGTACTATGTATGGGTCAAATAGAATTAAACTGTGTATTTATGTGAAATTGAATTGCTTGAAATAGAACTGTTTTGACATTTAAATGAGTTTAAACAATTACTTTACTGATATTAAACTAAATCGTTTGATATAGAACTACTTATATGTATAAAAATGGATTTGGCATTAAATAATCTACGATGGCTGATGTTCTATAAAACCAAACCAAACCAAACCAAACCAAGCCAAACCAAACCAAACTAAACTCCTGTTGAGTTTGGAAGTAAGTAATACCTAATAATATATGTTTCGATGGTATAATTTTCCATTTTTATTCCATTATAAAATCCTGGTATCGTTGATTTAGAAGAAAATTAACTTTTTGTAGAAAATTGTTAGGGTGTGGTTATTCATTTGCGATAATTTCAATTTGCTTATTTTATTTATTTTATTGCTTGTTTATTTTGCTTATCAAACTGTTTGCTTATTTTGCTTAACAAATCCTTTGCTTATTTTGCTTACTCTGTTTTCTTTTATTTATTCATTCATTATTAAATGTTTCTTGATTCATGGTTGGCTTTTCTAGAAGTCAATTCAGTGCAAGTCAGAATTTTGTATGCTTTCTATTAACCGATTTGAAATCATTGTCAAACTGTTTTAATGAGCTGCAATGCTTTTTTTTACTCTTTCCTAACAAGTGAGTAAAATCCACTTTATTCGTTCAATTTTTTCTTGAAAATAATAATATATTTCTTACAAACTATAAAACTATTATAAACGATCTGTCAGGAAATTGTGGATTGATTTGAATATTAATGACAAAACCGATCACCAAGAAATGTGGTGGGTCCCTTCTACTTTTTCAAACTAGTCCGTGTGGTTTTTTGTTCAGGATTACCATCAGGTATCGCGCTGCGCTCTCCTTAAAATCATCCACCCCTTTTCAGCGGTGATTTTAATTCGGCAAAAACAATAATTCACAGGGGGGCCAAATCTGGATGATCGTTATGAAATGGTGTCGCAACAGATCTCGGTGATGCGATTGTTTTAAGAAAAAAAATGCGCAAAATATGAAGAATCTACCAGTTCGTTTGCTCAGTCGCATTTCAGTACTGACCGAATAACCCCATGGGAGAGTATCTGGTCAAACTTGCGGTAATCTCTGATTGGTTATCAAGTTACACGACCGGTTCTCGAGGAATTCAAAATTATTTGATACAGTCTGAACTGAGCTCGTTTTATGATTTCTCTTAGACGAGTTTCGTCATCTTTGTTGTTTTAGCTGATTATTTTGGTTACTATGACCTATGATTTTCCCCTGATACCTTTCTTATTTTATAACATTCAAGAAACTTTGTAAAGAACACTTTATCAGATCAATCGGAGTATGTTGTTATTCCAATGCCGATCACATATTTTCTAAAAATACATTAAACTGTGACAAACGTCATATCTATTAATTTTATATTTTTCTGTGAAATTTTCAAGCAAGATCTGAGTATTGAAATTTTTCCCTTGGTTTAAAATTCTATTGTTTATATCATTGTTATTACCGATTTTATTTATTTATTATTATCAATAATTTTTAGGAGGTGCCCGTGGTGTAGTCGTTATCGTCGTAGGAAATGGACACGGCGACACGAGTTCAAATCCTGGACGAGACTGATTGCATTTCACACATTGGGGAAGGTATAAATCCAATTATTCTCCCTCCAGCTATGGGTAAATAGTAGGACAGACTAGGCTCTTCAACCTTGGTTAGGCAACTAGTCTAGGAGAAGGAAAACTCTGAATTCAAACCTGTTAAACTCCGCTTAAAAATTGACCTTGTGTCATATCCTGCCCGAGCGGAGGGGTTGGTAAATAGTATCAATAATTTTTAGGAGGAGTTGTCCTCATGGTGTAATGGTTAAAGCGATGGACTGCAGAATCGTAGTACGCGAGTTCGTACTCCAGTCGGGCTATTACGTTCACTTTCGGGCAAATACCCTTGGGAAAGTTATGAACCCCCTTATCCTCCCAGCTATGTGTTAAATAGTACCACTACTGTTCTTCTCGAAGAATAGCTTTGGCATTAAATAACCTACAAAGGTTGATATGCCATTAAACAACCAAACCAAACCTATTTTTAGGACAGATTTCGTATAAATATATACATATATATATACACACAATATGTCGAAGAAATATGTAAAATTGATAGACACAGTTCAATAGATTTAACAAATTTTGTTTTATTTTGAAAGAGTTTTTTGAAAACGAAAGTTTCTGAATCTTTTTTGTTTTTTATAAGGAAAGATAAATTTGTTAATAAGTTAATCTATTTCAATATTTGCATTACTAAAAAAATAGTTCAAACATTTAAAATATCAGTTTTGTTTTGCTTCAATTTGACAAACATGAGAATAAATATTTTTGCGTAAAAGATTTCTCCGAGTGTGTGTTAATATGTAGCGTGAAGGTAATGTGTACGTACTTATATGTATTCTTACACAAGACAGGCACTAACATTTATATCAGTAAAAAATAGTTCTAGTGTTGATGTAAATAAAAGAAGAGGTAAAACTTTGTTAAATTAGTTTAACAATGTTAAATCAAAATAAACACTGAGGAAGGGGAATATTTATATGTTGAAAACTAACCAAATGTACTCAAGAAAAAGATGAGTAATCAATAAAAATTTAAGTAAGTAAAGTTGGCGACCTCAGTCGAACGTGACCCGAAGGCTCCCTTTTCGATAACTACTACACCCATGTGTAGGGGAGGGCGCTACTCCTTTACCCAGATTGACCCACTTAACCCTTGATCCGTACCTTATAATGCTGAGTGTTAGGCAAGGAGGCATCAAGTACTATTTTTTGAGTCTTTGGTATGACTCGACCTGGGATTGAACCCAGGTCTCCCGGGCCATTGGCTAACATTCCAACCATTATGCCAATGTCCGGTATACCTTACGTAAATTTTTACTGAAAACTGAAGACTAAGTTATTTTTTCGCTTATTTATAAGAATTCACCATCATCATGTCGTGTCGTCAGCACAGATCTCCCGGACCCTCTCCTGCTACCCATCTCTATCGTCCATCGCTCCCGGTAGGTCTTCAAGGCTACATCCTGTATCGGCACAGAGCTCTTGTATATAGGTTCTAGACGGTCTTCCTGCTTTTGCTCGTCTATGTGAAGGGATCCACAGGAGTATATCGCTTATGAGTTCGTCCTTACTTCTCTTGCAGTGTCCTGCATGTCTAGTTCGTTTAACTTGGATAGTTTTCGTGATGGGTGGTAAGTAGCCGTACACCTGCTGCTTTAGGGGGTGCTGCCTTTAGGACTTGTTCGATATTGCTCGCAGCATTCTTGTGTGATTGCTGTCAATCTTTTTCTCCATACGTTTAGTTAACGTCCATGTAGTGCATCCATATAGCAGTATGGACATGACTGCTGCTTGGAAAGAACTGCGTTTTGTTTTATCTGTCAGGTCTGACTTCCATATGACCAATAGCATATCGACAGCTGTCCATGGGTTTGCTAGTCACGTGTTGATGTCTGTCTCGGTTGATGAGATACTGCTTCCTGGGTAGGTGAACTTGTCTACTAGTTTCAGAGAACTACCTTTAGTGTGGAGATATCGCCTCTTTGATTAAAGCACATGTATTTCGTCTTGTGTGCGTTGATATGGAGGCTTATGCCTGCAGCTGCTCGTTCCAGACAATGTAGTATGGTTTCGTCTAGAGCGGGTGTATTTGCTAGAAATTGGCCTTCGGGCTTTTGACCTTGTGTCAAGTCGTGTCTGGTGGGAGGCAGCGACAAATACAGGGTGTATTTGCTAGAAATGCTATATCATCAGCGTAGTCCGCGTCTGTAATTGTTTTTGCAGGGTATCTTCTGCTTCTTTCCCATGTCAGCTTGAAACTGTTGTCTTTCATTTTATCGATAGATGTTCTGAGCAAGTAGTCTAGACAGGTGATAGAGGTATGGGGCTAATGTATCTCCTTATAACACACTTGCTACGATGTCGAAGTAGTCTGCGTCTCCATCCGGAGGGTGGACTTTTACTTTCATGTTTTATATAGCATCATTATGGGGATGCGACTGTTTCTTTGGGTAGGCCGTAGGCGAGTAGTATTTGCTCTATCTTCCCTCTGTGTATGGAGTCAAAGGCCCTGGAGAAGTCAACAAATAAATCGGTTGCCTGTAGGTTTTTGCACGTACACTTTCTAAAATTCGACAGATAGTCAATATTTGTGATGTCGTAGATCGATTTCTCCGAAAGCCATTTTGGTTCTTCTCAATTATCTTCTCAATTTTGGTTTCTATGCGGTTGCGTGGTAGAGCATTGTAGATCTTGGCAGCTATGGATGTAAGGGTTATACTTCGGTAGTTCTTGGCTAATCCGAGGTCGCCCTTCTTAGGGAAGGCGAGGATGCATCCCATTGTCCATCTGTCTATTGTGTTTTGATTATATACGGTATTACAGTGTCAGAGCAGTATGTCGTCGAATTCCCTGGTCTTCCATTCTTCTGGGGGTATTTCATGAAGCCCTGCTGCTTTTCTATTTTTAATTTTTCTTTGTAATGAGTTGAGTTCTTCTTGCGTAAACTGTCCGAGTTTGATGTCTAATTGTTTACTATTAATTCTCGTGATTGGTTCATGTGTAACTTTTGGAGGGTTTCCGAGTAAATTCTCGACATGTTGCTTCCATAGGTGTATTCGTTCATGTTGGCTGGTAGCTTCCAGTTTAGCTTTCGCAGTGCTCTTCCTTCTGCTCACTTCGTTTACCGTTTGCCATGCTATCCTAGATTGTTTATCTTCAACCGAGTCTCTAATCTTATTGTTCTGATAATTTATAAGAATTAGTTAGGCTCAAAAATAGAACAAAATTTATTAGTTAATTTAGAATTGTAATTAATTTAAAGTCTGTTTTTCATATTTTATTTTTGTAATTTAGGAAGGAAAATATTCTGAGATTATTTAGTGTTTTCAACAATCGAATTTACGAGGCACAACAGATCTTGTCGTTTGCATGAATCAAAGAGGAATCAGCGTTTTGTTCAAAGGCACTGATTCGTGAAAAAATACAAAAATGTAGATTTAAATATGATGGCTCAGTGATTTTTTTTTTTTTTTTGCACAAAAATTGTCACATTGATTTTATTCATACTCCGTTCTAAAAAGGAGAAAGGCTTTCAAATCAATTTTATAAAATTACTGAGGAATACTTGTGTTTTGTATTATAAATAAAGCCATTGTGGTGCTTAACGTGTTTCATTAAAAATAACACTTTTAGAATGAGAAATAAATTTTGAGGATGACCAAATAATCTATGCTGTTAGTATATATATATATATATAAATATATAAAGACTTATCGGATTTTTGTAATGTCGGTCTGATTCAGTGAAATTATTCTGTTCGTTTCTATCTACCAACTTCCGATAACATTTGCAATCCTTCAAAATGTACTATTACCTGATAATAGCGTGAAACTATTAGTTGCTCTTGGTTCTAGTTTGTATGCAAAACTGGGCATATACACACACGCACACACACGGTCACACAGACACACACACACACACACACATATATATATATATATATATATACAAAAGGTGGGCTGGGAATGATTCTATTTGGGAATATATAAGAGGATTCTTATAAATCTCCAGGAGTTCTCAATATATGGTAATTGATACATAAATTTTATATTGAGCGATTCCATATAATTAAAAAAAACTCAACAAATCGTCATTTGGCTATTATAAATTTATTTCAACGGGCATCTTAATAAGAGAAACCAACCTCTTCATATTTTGGATTGGTTTGATTTGGTTTGGTTTTATGGCATATCGATCCTTGATATCGATCCTTAATACCAAATCCATTTTTATCCATATAAACAGTTTTATTTCAACCAATTCAATTTAATGTAAGTACACAGTTTAAAAACAGTCAAAACAGTTATATTTTAAACAATTCAGTTTAGTATACGCACACAGTTTAGTTATATTTGACCCAGAGATAGGACCCTATCAGGTACTACTACTCAGAGCTAGAGTGGACCTGGGAGCGATGGCAATAAAGGTGTACTCTGCATTATCCAAAGCTCCAGCATTACTGGAACCTCACCATCAGATTGTTTAGTGTCATATCCAGGACACTTGTTGGGGGAGCCTTACTCCTCTGCAGAGATGCAGTCGGTGTATTCTCCAGCTCCAGCCGACTGGGCCGGGTGGTTTTGGTGTTTGAGAGATAGGTGCCTAACTCCACAAATTATGAGGAGATTATGAAATCTTCTACGCCTGGAAGCTTTAACAATAGATGTAAACTTTGCCTGGAAGAAAAAAAAATTGATATAAATAGCCAACTATCAAATAAACGTAATGACATAAAAATAAATTTAAACTCATATGAAAAAGGTTAATAATAGAGTAATTGTTTGTGATAACAATGAAAAAAAAAACTAAAGTTGGCGACCGTAGACGAGGGCGACCCAAAGACTCCTTTTTTCATAGCTACTACACCAAGGTGTAAGGAGAGCACGCTATTCCTTTCCCTGGATTGCTCCACTTTCCCCTTGATACATACCTTATAATTCTGAGTGTGAAGCAAGGAGGTATCAAGTATCATTTTGGGGTATGACCCGAACTGGGATGGAACCCCGGTTTCCCAGGTCATTGGCGAACACTATACCCAGTAAGTCAATAATAATGATAATAATAATATTAATAATAATGATAAATTAGCAATAATTGCAATGATAGTAACTTTTTATTATCAATAATATATTTAGTAATAATTAATAATTTTTATAGTAATATAAATGATTATACGGGGATTAAAATGGCAGTATTCAGAATGAAAAATATATCAAAATATTACGAAATTAAATAAAGACTAAATTTTAATCTTAAATGAAAATCAAATAAAACCTCTAATTTTTTTTTTAACTAAACGAGATAAATTTGATATTAGTAATGGTGTTTATCGCCACGTTTTCCTTAATAAATAAATAAATAAATAGATAAAGAGATTTTTTCTTAAAATAGTTTGATTTATGGACAAGATTTTAGTTGCTGAAGGTTTTGTGAGTTTATGTTAAATTTTTTTAGATACATAAGGATACATGACACCAGACAATGACATTACATCTGGTTTTGATACCAACTTCTTGTCAATGTCTTTTTGTTTCCCCCCTTTTTTAACGGGTCAGAATCCATTGAACAAATATCAATTTTTTTACATTTTTGTCTCACCATTGTGTGATGGCTATGAGAGGGAACTTCCGCATAGCAAAAAGAATTCGAATGAATTAAAGGCCAAATCAATAAAATCAGTAATTTCGTTGAAAATGGACGGTTATGATTAGCATTCCAGACTGTAAATTAAATATGCGGAAGGAAGGAAAAGCAATTCGAGAACAAAACTAAAAGCTGCCAACTCAGAAGAAATATTGCAGAAGTGGAAAATTTAAAGAATCTGCACAGAAACCCTCCTGAAGTCACCTATCAAAAAAAATTATCAATGGCCAACGAGATATTAAAATTGGATAGATTACAGAGAAAGAACTTGACGCAGTACTGAAATAAATGAATAAATAAATAAATAAAAACAGAAAAGCAGCAGGCCTCGACAAAATACCTTCTAAAGAATTAATGAAGAAAGTTTGACGACATATATCTCCGATTCTGCAATGCTGTCTATAAACGAAACGTAATTTAAAAAAAAAAGGCTACATTCTCGCCTTTCTCAAGAAAAGTGACCTCGGAATCACTTAAAATTACCGAGGTACAACCCTCATAAGGCACCAATTATACGGCCACCAGCCTCCCATCACGAAAACTATCCAAGCTAGACGAACCAGACATGCAGGACACTGCTGGAGAAACAAGGACGAGCCCATAATTATGTACTCCTATGGACCCCCCCGCATATGGCCAAGCAAAAGCAGGACGACAAGCTCGAACATACAAACAGCAGCTATGTGAGGATACGGGATGTAGCCCTGAAGACCTGCCAGAGGCGATGAATGATAGGGAGAAGTGGCGAGAGAGGGTCTGGGATATCCATGCTAGCGGCACGACATGATGATGATAATGCCCTGCTTCTCAGTTGTATCCAAACTTAAATCGAGACAATTCTAAGGAAAAATCCGAATAGTTTTCAGATAAATCGATCAAAATCTCACAGATTTTAATTATCCGATAAAGGAGTACGTGCAAAATATCTCGAGGCAACACTTTTGTATGTTGATTTCTCCAAGGCTTTCAATTCCATACACAGAAGAGATGGAGCAAATACTACTACTGTCCAAAGAAACTGTTATCGCTGTAATGATGCTCAACAAAAACAATATAAGAATGATTCGTGCACCTCATGGTGACACTAACTACTTCGACATTGTTGCCGAAGTTTTGAAAAGAGATATATTAGTCATATATGTTTATGATCTGCCTAGACAACGTACTTCGTACGTCAAAAGGCCAAATAAAAGCAAACTGTTTCATACTAAAAAAATCGACAAGAAGTAAAGGATATCCAGCAGAAACTAAGATAGATGTAAGCTACACAGATAATCAAACTCTTTTCGCTAATACACCTGCCCAAGCAGAAAACCTACTGTATAATATGGAGCAAGCAGCGGGAGGCATTGGTCTCTAGGTGAACGCAAATAAAACAGATTTCATGTGTTTTAAATAAGAAGTGGCAAGCCTCTAAAATTGGTTGACCTATTCACTGCAATATTTCATCTACTGAGAACGATATCAAAATACTCCAAGAGAAAACGTGGACCGCTATTGACAGGTCCTTGATCACATCGAAATTAGATCTCTTCTATAAAATAAAATGGGATTTCATCCAAGCTTCAGCAGGGTGCGTACTACTGTATGGAAGCACCACCTATACGCTAATGAAACGCGTTGAGAAAAAGCTACAGGGTGGAACGATAGAATTGTTGTCCTAAAGAAAACAACAAATACAGCTTTATTTTAAAACTTTTATTGAAAAAATCAATTCAGGTAACTTGATTATGTAGTAGAGCTGACATCTATTCAATGTAGCCGCCTTCAGCCTCAATCACCGCCTCGATACGGATCCGGAACTGGGGGCATGCCTTTTCTACAAGTGCCGGCGGGAGCTCGGTGAATACTCGGCAGATGGCGGCGATCAGGCTGGCTTTGGTGTTGTGGGAGGTCATGTTGGTGATGTTCTCGACGTATGACCAAATGAAGTAGTCCAGCGGGTTCAGGTCGGGGGAGGTGTGGGCCAGTGAGAGAAGGGTACCAAGTCGAACCACTCCTTCTGAAGCCAAGCCTTGGTCTCTGGACTTGTGGGCCGGCGCCGAGTCCTGCTGCCACACCCAGGGTCTGCCACTGGCCACCTGATTGCACCAGGGGATCACCACACTCTTCAGTATATCCAGGTACACTTTGGAGTTGACTTTCAAGCCGACTTGAAGATGTGAGGTGGCATGATGTGGCCCTCACTTGAAACCACACCAAAGACCATAACTGTAGCCATTCAAAGGGTCGTCCGATACGTTGAGCTGTGCCCTCAAGCGTTGAACCGTCCGGACTTGCATTTTGAGGGTGCTGGCAATGATTCTGTTGTCATAACTTGGATCGGTAAGAGCATGTCCGATCTCGCTCGTTGAACATTGTGTCACTTTCAGACATGATAGAAGTCTCCTATCGCTCTTGGGATTTGTACACAACTGACCAACTAGTAGATGGTCTGCAACAAAAAAAGAAAACCGGTTTTCATTGAAAGGAAATGGAATCATGTCATCTTTTCTAGGGCGACAATTTTATCATTCCACCCTGTAGATGGGAACTACATAAGAATGTTGCGTGGTGTTTTGAACAAATCCTGGATGCAGCACCCACAAAACAGCAGCTGTACGACCACCTACCTCCTATCTTACAAACCATCCAAGTAATACCAACAAGACTTGCAGGCCACTGCTGAAGAAATAAGGATGAACTCATAAACGACGTTTTCCTAAGGACGCGCCACTGTTGGTCGACCAGCAAAGACTTACTTACATCAGCCCGGTGATGACACTTGATGTAGTCTAGAAGACATTGAAGAGCGATGGACAATAGGGACAGATGGCAAAAGAGTGCCAAGAAACTTCATGCTATCAGCAGGTGCCCGAGGCATTTTCGGGAATACCGGGCGTGTCTGGGCTATGGGCCTGCGCTCGAACCTACCTGAAAAAAGGCCTTGTGCCATACTCGTCCGGTTGGTGGGACAGAAGACAAATACTGAAAATCTACAAGCAGAGGACATTTCCTCCCAGCGAGGACGCTCGACGAGCCACTGCTTCGTGCAGAGGCTTTTCAGCAGACTGTCTGGGTGAGCAAACTGCATCATTAACACCTTTGTCACCCTTGTATAGCACTGGACCTTGCTGTCCAGTTTAAGCTATAATCAGGCATACATGCCTGGACCCAGATTTGGGTCCATGTCTAGCTAGGCTCATCAGGCCCACATTGCACTAAGTGGGCCGATGACCAGCAAAGACCAGCAGCCCTCAAGCTTCGACTAGTGTCCGACCTTCCCCGAACTTCCTCTCCCCTAACTTTGAGCGGTCACGCTTTGGCAGACTTGAGGCAAAAAGGCCCCGGCTTCGGCTGGACCAACTTCGGGTGAGCGAGCTGCAGCAGTGACATCTTTGTCACTTTGTACAGCACTGGACATCGCTGTCAAGATTAAGCTATAATTAAGCATTCGTGCGTAGACCATGTTTGGTTCATCAGGCCCCAAGTGGGCCGATGACCAGCAAAGTCAAGCAGGATTGGTTCCTCGGCTCGTGCCCAACCTTCCCCTCTCCTAATCCCCACTATAATCGACCCTGTGTCAAGTCCTGTCGGGTGGGAGACAGAGACAAATATACCTCCAAGCAGAGTGGAGGGCATGCACTACTCTCTGGGAGGCACTGGGCTGGGATACATTTCGATCGGCCACGTTTTATCGGTGCGCAGATATGGTCGTGTGTGTCCTGGTTCCAGTGGCAGTCGGTCGAGGTGCGTCCCCCAGGCTTTAACCCTCCTTTGAGGGGTTAGGTTTATCGCCTGGCGCCTGAGGCATCGCTTTTTAGGGGAATGCCGATGGGGCCCGAGACATTTTTGGAGCCGCTGAGCGTATCTGGGCTACGACCCTGTTCCCGGACCCACCTAAAATGGCCTTGTGCCACATTTGTTCGGTCGGTGGGACGTACGACAAATACCGATAACCTCTAAGCTGCCTGACAGTACCGAAAGGACATTCTTAACTGTTGTATAACACCTGTATTCTGTATATTTGTTCTGTTATTGTAATATATTTGTTTCACCCTACTTCTCTCGTCTGTGTGCCTTCATTTTGACCGATAAACACCATATCAGAAAGTCGACGTTAAAACGTTTCTGTTTTAATGAACCGTCATCAGGACTTTAAAATGGGGGAATAATTATTGATAGAACAACGATGGATATTTAATCAATATTCTATCAATACTTGTTTCACCATTGTAAAGCCCTGATAAAGGTAATTTAAACTGAAAGGTTTTAACGTTGACTTTCCTTCATAATAAATACATCACTTTAGATTACTTTGTTTTTTAAAATTTTTCTGCATACTGTTGGATTTCTTTCCATTATTTTCTCCCATATATATATATATATATATATATATATGTATATATATATATATATATACGCACACATTCATATATATATAGATATATGCACACATAGATATATATACATACATACACACACCGGCATACACACAAGTGTGTGTGTGTGTGTGTGTTAGTGTAGCTATATAGGGTTTTATGGTTATACGCGACAAAACTGCCATTTCTACCGTGAAAAAAGATGTTTTCAAAGTCATAGAAGTATTGACCATTTATTCGTACATTAGCTGTCCTCTCAGGAACCAATAAATTCTGCAGAATTTTCTCTGTTTTTGTTTGTTTAATAGTTTGTTTGTTTATTCACTCACAAAGAAGAATAAAATGTCAAATGCCATAAAACGGAAAAATGGTGAAAATGGCGGAAAAAAATTAATCTTTTTTTTTAAGCCAAAAGTGAAAAAGAAAGGTTACAAAAGAGTGAAATTTAGATTACGTAGGAAAGAAAAAAAGGTAAAAAAATTGGAGAAAGAACCGGATCTGCGTGTCTACCTATTATGTCAAACGCTATTAATGACAACATAACAATGACTGGCAGTGGGTGATGTAATGCACTTCTGACACAGGGAGTGAATGAAAGACACAGATTACAGGCTTGGCTTTGGTTTCATCAAGTCAACAGTGAAGTAAAAAAAAAGTTAAAAAAAAGAAATTTTTCTTTTCTTTTTAAACATTTGTCATTACTAATCCTTTGTCTTCAAAACAAAACAAAAATTTTACTATTTGTCTTTCTTTTTATGTAGATTCTTCCAAGCTCTTGCTACCACGTAACTCAGTATTACCTGTCTAAGGGAGGAAAATGCGAAACCGCCTCCATACTTTACTGTTTAGCAAGTATCCGATTACTCTCCCTAATAATCTATTGGATAATTGCACATCTTAAAAAAAATATAATATGACGAATGTTCGAGAAAGAATCTAATAAAAAAAGTTTGAAAAAATTAAGTTTATAGAATACAAGTCCTACATAATAAGGAGAAGACAGTTCATGCCTGAAAAGCCCCCGGGAGACATGAATGATCCGACTGAAACGCTTTTTCACGATCATGGCTTCAAAAATCTGGTTAATTTGTTTTTGGATTACTACGTCTGGGTCGTTGTCAAGAGAGAAAAACCAACCAGGAGTTTCACGCGCGCAGTTTCTGCCGAAGTTATCGTTGCTTTATTGAATAACTTCTTTCTATTTTCTTTGTCCTTTATATGATTCTAAACTGTATCTGATGACGAGGCTCCAACCCTGAAGCTAATGGAAACGTGGAGTTCCCCTTCATTTCCATTAATCTTGTTTGTTCTAACCCGGAGGTGTAGTACCTGTTAGGGTCCCATAAATGGGTCAAATAGAACTTATGTCATGGATATTGTACTGGAGCTTTGGGAAATGTGGAATACCCCTTCATTACCATTAATCTCAGGCACACTCTGAATTAATTGTTATTTACTAAACTTCACTTTGTCTGGAATGCAGGACTTAATTTATGTGTCAGCCCAAATTGTCTACATTATTAGGACCTTGAATAAGTTCTCGCTGATTTTTCATGAAAAATAAATTTTATTTTCAAAAATTAGTTTGAAATGTATCACTGAAAGTATTGACCATCACTAGCCACAACTTTTTCCCATCTTTCTGGCAGCATTTGAATTTCACGTTGGAAAAACGACGTCTTTTGTGGCTAAGTACGAGTCGACCCATTTTTTGGCATCTTTATGAGATTGAAAGTACTGATCAGCCAGGCCATATGCCATCGATTGGAGCAAGTGATAATTGGACGGGGCAATGTCTGGTGAATACGACGATCGGGTAAGACTTCCAATTTAATCTTTTCCAAATAGTTTCTCACCCATTTTGTAACATGCGGCCTAGCGTTGTCCTGTTGCACAATTACTTTGTCGTGTCTCTGTTCGTATAGCGGCCGTTTTTTTTTTTTCTTTATTGCTCGGCTCAAACACGTCAATTGTAGTCGATAGCGATGTCCCGTAATGGTTTTCGTCAATATGAGCAGCTAACAATCAACTAAACCCAGCTGATCCCACCGAATGCAGAGCAGAACTTTCGAACCATGGATATTCGGCTTTGCCCCCGGTGCTAATGCATGGCCGGGCTTACTCAACGATCTTCTACGCTTAGAGTATTGTAGTGTATCAACTTTTCATCACAGGTTACAAAAAACCTTTCCTTTTTTGGCGTTTAAGCAGTTTTTCACACGTGACAAGACACCGTTCTACTTCTCTCGGGTTCAACTCGTATGGCATCCTATGTCCTTGTTTTTTAATCATTCCTAATGTTTTCAAACGTTTCGAAACCGTTGTGTGATCAATTAATGATTCTGCTAGTTCAGCTTACGCCTGACATGAGTCTTCATGAAATAATTCCCCCAATTCTTCGTCTTCAAATTTTTTCGGTGTGCCAGAGAGTTCTTTATCTTCAACATCAAAATCATTATTTTTGAAGCGTCTACACCATGTTGTTCCCGACAGATCACGGTCATTGTAAGTCTCAACAAGAATTCTGTGTTCTTCAGCTGCAGATTTCTTTTGAATAAAGTTGTGAAGTAAAATTCCCCGCAAATACACTTTCTTTGGCACGAAATCCTTCATGTTTAACGCTATGAAAAACAAAGTTATTTACATTTCGGCGAAATGAAATTCACTGAATTTCAAGATTGCTTATAGTACTTCATTACAGATGCGTTACTGACTGAAACTACAACGCACACAGTTCTGGGAACGTCATCAGTTGGAAAACAGCGAGAACTTATTCAAGATCTGAATTTTAAAAAAATATCAATATATGTTTGCTTGCTGTCATATTAGATATTCCTAACTAATTCAAATAATTTGCGGAATTATTTGACCTTTAAATTGGACTCTAATAAGTATTACCACTCCGGGTCATAATTGATCTGGAAATAGTAGCAATCAAGGGTTACTCCTCATTCCACAGAAAAGGAGCCTCACTATCAGATACAGTTTGGTGTTATACCAAAGACACCCTATTTTTGGGGACCGCAGCGTATTTTAATCCCCACTGAATGGGCTATATCCTTATGTAGAGACAATTTTTTTGTGAATAACTTTTATAATAAAGCCATTGTATTGTAAGCGTAATAAGAAATAATTTTAACTTCTTAATTCTGCCTACTAATTTGTTCGTTCGTCGTTAACATAACAATGAGACCAAAACTCTTGTTATGTTTACATTTATCGTAACATTATCGGAACAAAAAAGAAAATATAACTTTTAGACATCATCAACATCATCATGTCGAGCCATCAGAACGGATCTCCCTGACCCTTTCTCACCACCCTTCTCTATTGTCCAGTGCTTTTTTTCCGTTCCGTTGACTTTCCACAGGCCCTTCTAATATATATATATATATATATATATATATATATAATATCATTCTTAAGCGGTTTATGTGCCAAATGTCATGATTTGAATAACGAAGATTTAATGCTAATATAAATCATCATCATCATCATCATCATCATCATCATCATGTCGCAGATATCCCTGACCCTTTCTCGCCACCCTTCTCTATCGTCCAGTGCTTTTTTTCCGTTCCGTTGACTTTCCACAGGCCCTTCTAATATATATATATATATATAAAGTAAAGTTGGCGACCATAGTCGAGGGTGACCCGAAGGCTCCCTTTTCGATAGCTACTACACCAAGGTGTAGGGGAGGGCGCTAATCCTTTCCCTGGATTGCTCCACTTTACCCTTGATCCGTTCCTTATAATGCTGAGTGATAAGCAAAGAGACATCAAGTACCATTTTTAAAGTCTTTGGTATGACTCGACCTGGGATTGAACGCAGGTCTCCCGGGCCATTGGCGAATTAAGCGGTTTATGTGCCAAATGTCATGATTTGAATATCGAAGATTTAATGCTAATATAAATCATCATCATCATCATCATCATCATGTCGCGGATATCCCTGACCCTCTCTCCCCGCCCTTCCCTATCGTTCATCGTTTCCGGCAGGCCTTCGGAGCTACATCCTGTATCGGCAAAGAGCTGTTGTATGTAGGTTCTAGCAGGTCGTCCTACCATTGCTACCTTTCCATGTGGAGGGGTCCACAGGAGTAAGTCACTTATGAGTTTGTCCCTACTTCTCCAGCATGTTTAGTTCGTCCAACTTGGATAGTTTTCGTGATGGGTGGTAAGTGGCCGTACAGCTGCTGCTTTGTGGGGTGCTGCCTCCATGACTTGTTCAATATTGCTCGCAGCATTCTTGTGTAGTTGCCGTCAAGTTTTTTCGCCGTACGTTAGCGTCCATGTAGTGCATCCATATAGCAGTATCGACACAACTGCTACTTGGAAAAAACTGCATTTAATTTTATCGGTCTGGTCTGACTTCCATATGACGGATAGTCTATCGACAGCTGTCCAAGGCTTTGCTAGTCGCGTGTTGATGTCTGTCTCGGTTGATGAGACACTGATTCCCAGGTAGGTGAACTTGTCTACTAGTTTCAGAGAGCTACCGTTCAGTGTGGAGATGTCGCCTAGAGGCTTTAGACATGAATTTTAAATATTTTATTATAGATTCATTTTTGTTTTAATCTAAAGATAGTTGTGTCTAGAGTAGGAATCCCAAGAGGACTTAACATAATGATAAAAAATAGATGTTTGGCAATATCTTTGTACATGAGTCTTGAAATATTTTCGCCGGCAGTGAGAAGGCGACCGGTTGTCATACCAAGGTTAAAGAGCTCAGTCTGCCCTGCTATTTACCCATAGCTGGAGAATTGTTAAATGCATACCTTTCCAAAGGGTGTTAGTGCTATATGAAATGCATACAGCCTCGTCCAGAATTTGAACACGTGTCGCCGTCCCAATTTTCTTTGGCGATAGCCATTACACCACCAGGCCCTCGTCAGTTGTATGGTTAAGGATAAGAAATCAAATTAAAAATGAATAGCTCGTCACAATTATCTATTAAAACTTTCTTTTAAAAATCCTTGTCAGGTCACGGCCAAATGAACAAATAGGAAGACTGTTAAGAAGTTAGGATTATTCCTTTTCACGCTTACATTAAAGTTACTTAATTATAAAAGTTATTCACAAAAAAATGTTTATATACGAAGAGGAAAAAAATTCAAATCAAAAATGAATAACATAGCAAAATGAATTATTAAAATCGGCTTTTAAAAATCCATTACTCAAACCAGTTTGTTCGGAAATATAATACACATTGAAAAATTAATAAAAACCCTTATAGCAGTATCATTACATATTTAAAATGTAGACAGTTTTGTATTAGATGATAGAAAGCAGACAGAGAGATTTAAATGACGCAAATTTAAAATAGATAACACTGAGATTTTAAAAAAAGCAATAAAAACAAAATTAAAATTCATAAAAATCGTTTGTTGTCAACAAAAACTATTCTTTAAGTTCACTGCAATGCAACTTTACAACCATCTATTTATAACAAGTCATTGGGTTTCTTTTCTAAAAAAAAGTATTTTCTCATCGATATCTATGATGTTTTTTTCACGGGTAATATCATCTGATATTTATATGAGAAATATGAATTCGTATATTTTACGCAGACGTATTGAAAGAGCGTTTTTTTTTTTCTTATTTAACCGCGTATTAAAATACATTTTTAAATCCTACAAAATGATAAAAGAATATATCGATCTGGGTTTATGAATAAGAACATAGGTCTCTACGTTAAAAATTCTTGATATCGATTTTCTTAAATGCAAAAAAGTTGATTTACTGTGATGCTTTGCGCATGCGTAAATATGATCGGTTGTAGTAATTTCCAAAGCCTTTTGTTTGATGTTACACAAGGACGAGTGAATGGGACTCCCCATGAAACTCCAACTCATGAAAGTTTACTAGTTTAACTTGCTAACCATTACACCAACCGAAATGCTCAATAGGACTTGTTATAACTTGTAAAATATTTCGTATGTGTGTGTGTGTGTGTGTGTGTGTGTGTATGTGTGTGTGTGGATGCGAGTTGGCTGGAGGTGGGAGATTGTTCACAATACATTCTTCATAGAAGACATTTTATAATTCCTATAAAAACAGACTTAAATACCGTTTTCAATGGATTTTAGTTCTATATCAAGTCAGTTCCGAGTAATTATTTTCAAATAATAATTACCTGTAAGATTCATACCAAAAAAAAAAAAAAAGATTGAAAAATTTGCAGTTAACAGTTATGTTGCAGTTATCTCCCTTGACAGACATGCTCTATTGGTTTCAAACAACAGTCTTTCTTTTTAATACGTTGTCTATCATATTATTAAATCTTTTCTGTTTGTAAACAAATTATTAGGAAAACGGGAACACTTAGCATTTCTACTTTAAATTGCTCTTAGATTTTCCCGGCGGTGAATGAAAACTTAGTTTCGAGTTGACTTGGCTACTCGAAGATAAGTTATGGGTACTTTTTAAATAACCAATTTCGAAAAATATTCAGATCTCAGACAAACCAGTATTATTATCATCCTTATTTTTTACGCTTTCGAAATCAAATCAAAACACATTTCTGAATGGAGAAATATTTCTATGATAAGTTTGTGTAATTCTGTAACAGCAAAAAGGCTAAGCGAGGCCGACGTGGGTGATTAGAGTAGATCGAAATGCAATTTGCACACGTCGGTAATCCTGTTCAGGGTTTCACTTCCTTCCACCTTTCAATACTGTCTGTATATCGGAGATGACGGTGGCTCGACGTTTTCAGTCACAAATCGTTTTGCCAACTGACAAATCAGCAACTTTTTTTTTATCAGTTCTTGATTTGCATACCGGCCCCTCACGATCAACATAAGATATGTTTCGCTGACTCATGCACTCTTAGGAAAACTGAATATGTTGGACAAATCATGCCGGCCTTTTTGACACCGGTGAGTCGAACTTTTGTCACACTTCGCCAACCCTGATCTCACGATCAAAAAGTCGACAATAAAAGAAGATGGCTTTTTTAAAAATGTGGTTCTTTTTCGCAACGGGTCAGTCACTACTTCTCCCTATTTGAATTGTCGGATGTGCTTAAGTCTGATTAAGATTTCACGTCCTCGGAATTTGAGTCCGCCCTTCCCTTGTTTTCTGATGATGCACGACCGCTACTCGCACTCAGACTCAGTTCAAATAATCCATCGGTCTCCGACAATGAGTCATGACCGCCGCCCACTAACTCCCTTGAACAAAACCGTGAGTACAGATCGTTCACGTGCCGAAGCGTAACGTCGTTGATCACTGACTGTATGTTGATAATTCCGCTCGCACAGCCCATTCTCCATTTCGATGTGCACCGGTCCTGTGGGTTTTTCACTTGAATAGCGTCCCTTACTTTGTACTGGCCTGACACCTCTTCAAATTCGGACGGGGATGCTGTCGACGACTTTTAATCGAACTTTTAGTTAGAGCGGACCCGGCTGATACATTATCCTTGAATGTAGAATTATATTAATTCACTTCTTCTGTGACTGTTTACTGTTTCTGTACTGTCATCTTCTTCACAGTTTATTAGCATTTCTCAACTCTACCATTTTCTGCGAGTATGTATGCGTAATGTGGTTGGATCCAGACGCCCCACGCCCCATTCTTCCTAGTACTGTCTAAACCGCTGGTTTCAGAATGTCGTGTCATTATCAGCGAGGAACTCGGCGCGGATGTGTATGAGTGTGAAGGGGGATCATATTCGTAGAACACTGACTAAAACTGTCGCAGTGTTTTGCCTTAACAGCGGTCGCCAGAACGCAAACCGCGTGGAGCCATAATTCATGTGTCAGAGAATTATACAGCTGTAGTGCGTTATGTCCATGCCTAGCCTGTTCTACCCCTCACTCTCGGCAAAATCCCACTTTCTGCCAACGTACAGGAATTGGATCCAGAGACTGACATGCCCCACAGCCCCGGGTAACTGACTTCACTTCTTTTTTCGATCCTACGCACAAAATACAGCGTTCGCTCAATTCCAGGGTGCTCGCTGCGTCGAAAAATTTCTGTCATTTGAGGACTCAAATTTTATTTCAGCCTAGTAGGCTGGGGCTGTAAAATGCGCAGAATACATCTCTGCCGAGAGGTAAGACCTTCTCTTCCAATGTGTGTCCGAGATATGACTTTAAACCATCAAATGGAGAGGCACCAGACCTAGAGCTTTGGGAAATATGGAGTGCCCCTTCATTGTTATTACTCCCATGTCAACTCTTACCCGGATTGGTAGTACCTGTTAAAGTTTCATCTATAGGTCAAATAGAACTGTTCAATCTTTTACTAGGAATTATCATTATTACAGAATTGAATTATTTATGTTGAATAGCAATACTTGAAACCTTTTAAATAATGTTACCGATAAACTATTCGTTTACAAATCATATATATTTAATTTAATATATACAATCGGGCCATTGGTCTAATGAGTAGACTGTTCACCAATGGTCCGAGAGACCGTAGCTCAATCCTAGGTCATGTTATACCAAAGACTCAAAAAAATGGTCCTTGATGCCGCCTGGCTTAACACTCAGTATCAAAAGGTAAGCATCAAGAGTAAAGTGGAGGAATCCAGGGAAGGAGTAGCGCCCTCCCTCCACCTTGGTGTAGTAACTATTGAAAAGGGAGCCTTCGGATCACCTTCGACTAAGGTCGCCAAATGTACTTTACTTACTTATATATATATATATATATATATATGTATATATATTGTATAAAAATCACTATTTATTAAATAACCAACAAGGGTATGATATATCATGAAACATGACTAACCAACTAATCAGGTTTTCTTTGGTAATGGGAAACACAGGCTTTATAGGCTCGATATACTTTTGCACGGCCGGCATATAGCCATCTTATCGGAACTCTGGTTAAATGGTCTGCTCTGTTTGGGTTGGACCTCACTTGTGTTCTGTCAACCGAAAGGTTGTACTCGTTTTTCAGTAGGGTCAGCGTTATTCAGCCAGTTTTATTAACATTTCGCCAGCCGCTTTTGTGTTTAAGCCAGTCTTGCCGGTAAGAAACTCGCAGAGGGAGTCTATGTCCACTTGTAACACCCTTGCCTGCAACTTGAGCGCGAAGTTGATTACTTTCACTTGGGCATCCATCTCCACCACATTAATATGCTGTGTCTTTTATCGGTCGCAGTCAGCACGCATTATTCAATGATTGCTTACTTAACGTCAAGTAACACTGCCACAGGCAATGAACTCACATCCACCCATGCATCTAGCTCTTTTCTGTCCACACACCACAGTACTCGGGCAGGGTCTTGTCACCACACTCAAGAAAGGGTGTCCGTTACTGTATATTTTAGAGGAGCGGTATCGATTTCATCATCTCGGTTCTGTGAAGTGAAGGTGGCACAACGTTTGATGAAGCCTGTCGCCATAAAAAGTCACCCCCGTACAATGGGAACTGCCTACTCGTTTAAAAGACATCCGTCCGTGTCATTCTCGTAGGATCATCAACTATATCACTTTATCGCCGCCTCTGCAGTTAGCCTTACTCCAACCCTTCCCTGAATTATTGTCTCAGTCCTTGCTAATTAGCACGTACTTTCCCTGATGCTTTTACACGACTTCGACTGACACCACTTTCTCATTATCATCTTTGTCGTTGATGTATAGGAGACGCCGCTCTTATCGTTTCTTCCTGAGCTAACACAGCCACAAACAAGGACTGAATCATCGGTGGCGTTACAGTCGGACTAAATTACAACCTGGTTAGACAATACTTACCCCGCAACAACAATTACCGACGCCGACTACGCCGATGACATAGCGATACTGGCAAATACACCTGACCAAGCCGAAACACTTCTGCATAGTTTGGAACGAGCAGCAGCAAGCATAGGCCTCCATGTTAATGCACACAAAACGGAATATATGTGCTATAACCAAACGGGGGACATCTCCACTCTAAAAGGAACCCCTCTTAAACTAGTAGACAAATTCACGTACCTAGGAAGCAGCGTCGAATCAACCGAAAAGGACATCGAAACGAGGTTAACGAAAGCATGGACAGCTATCAATAGGCTATCGATTATATGGAAATCAGACCTAACAGATAAAATGAAACGCAGTTTCTTCCAGGCAGCGGTCACATCGATACTGCTATATGGATGCACTACATGGACGCTAACAAAACGGCTGGAGAAGAAACTAGATGGCAATTACACAAGAATGCTGCGTGCAATCCTGAACAAGTCCTGGCAGCAACACCCCACAAGACACCAACTGTACGGCCACCTGCCCCCTATCACGAAAACTATTCAAGTTAGGCGAACCAGACATGCAGGACACTGCTGGAGAAGCAGAGATGAACTCATAAGAGATGTACTCTTATGGATCCCCACACATGGCCGCGCAAAAGCAGGACGACCAGCACGAACGTACATTCAGCAGCTATGTGAGGATACAGGTTGTTGTCCTGAAGACCTGCCTAGGGCGATGAACGATAGGGAGGAGTGGCGAGAAAGGGTCAGGGATATCCGTGCTACCAGCACGATATGATGATGATGATGGTATCTCTTGAACTTGACTATTACGTTCATATTGATTTTTTACTATAAATCCTTAGGTATGCCTTTTTGATGTCCAAAATGAATTCCCTGCTCTCCATTCTCGCAGTTTTCTTGCGGAAACATTTGCAGTGACTGTAAACGAGTCAACTTAGAAACTCAATTCTCGATAATCCATTGCAAGATGTACCTTAGACTTATTGGCTTGTGTAAAGGCTATCAAAGCAACCAGCCCCTTGGTATTCGTTGAGATAAGTCAGCTGTTGTCCAGTCATGTCTGCAGTTCACTCTATTCTTCCCTCACCTGGCTCGACACCGGAAACTCCAAAACCCTGTTTCCAAGTTTCTCAGATGCACGAACCGCTGACTATTTCCAAGCTGCAACATACTTTCTCGGTTGCTCGTCGGAATTTGCGTAACGCAAAGTGCATCACAGATAGACATTCTCCCTTCAAACTTCGCGTCTTCATAGCGAGTCATACAGACGCCAACTAGTGCCTTAATTGTATCGATACCAAGCAGTAGGTCGAAATCCAAATGCTTCTCTTGCATTACCAGTATGTCGATTGTGGCAACGTTTGCTGACTCCACAGCGAGTCTGTATACCTCCAGTTATCGTTGTCACCTTCAAGTCCTGCTTTGACCACGAATGAAAGTTTTGCGCTCAATATAGTAAATGACAAACCAGAGTCTAGGGGAGCTGAGCATAGTGTTTCGTCGATGTAGACTCTAACGATAGGTAGCGCTGTGCTTACACTTTGCTTGGGAGAAAGACCAGTACTGACGTCGTGTCCCCCACCTCGTTTACTGGGCAATCCCGAGCCAGGTGGCCGATTTTGTTGCACCGGTAGCAGTAAGCATGAGGTGTTTGTCCCCTTCACAATCAGTCTCTTGATAAACGGTTGGGTCCATTGCATCAGTAGCAAGTAACAATCACGCTTGGAGACATCAGATTAACCTGATAGAGACGCGTAGCGGTTGTGAACTGTTCCTCCACTGTATATTCCAACTTCAAGAGAAAGGGTCATCCAGTAGGATAATCGCAGGTACCACTTAACACGCAGTTAAACGCGTGCTATCGCACGGTCTGGTATTCTTCCCAAAGAGAGCACTAGTTTTTTTCCAAATCATGGAAATAAACATCGACAGTTTCACCTGGATGTATCTTATGTCCTCGTGGTGTAATGGTTAAAGCGATGAACTGCGGAATCGTAGTACGCGAGTTCGTACTCCAGTCGCGCTATTACGTTCACTTTCGGGCAAATACCCTTGGGAAAGGTATGAACCCCCTTATTCTCCCTCCAGCTATGGGTAAATAGTAGGACGGACTAGGTTCTTCAGCCTTGGTGAGGCAACTAGTCTAGGAGAAGGAAAACTCTGAATTCAAACCTGTTAAACTCCGCTTAAAAATTGACTTTGTGTCATATCCTGCCCGAGCGGAGGGGGTGGTAAATAGTATCTTATGCGCTTTAAACAGCTCATACGCCTTGGAGTAGTCAGTAATAAAAGCTGTGAACAATACGTCCTTGATTCAAGTTATGTTAGTTTTTTCTTCCTTTGATGGGTGCGAGTAAATTTCCCTGGTTAGTCAAAGAGCTATAATACGATCAATCTGTTTTACAACAGATAGGTCACACGCCAGTTCCGCTTTCTTGACCAACTCAATCACAGATCCGGAACCATCAAACTGAGGGGTCAATTTGAGCTTGAATTTGCCGTCCGTCATCTTTGCTTAAATAGCTTGTAATAAGTTTGTGTAATTCTTTAATAACAAAAAGGCCGAAGTAGGAGATCAGAGTAGATCGAAATGCTGTCTACCCACGTCGGTAACCCTGTTTAGGGTTTCTCTTCTTTCCACTTCTCTATACCTTCTATCGGTGAACCTGTTCGTATGTTTGCCAGTCACAAATCTCTCTTCCATCTGAAAGATCTGCTGCCTTTTTTTTTTTTAACCAGTTCTTAATTTGCATGCGAGTCCCTCACCCTCCACATCAGATACGTTTCGTTCACGTTTGCGCTCTTTGAAAAGATTTCAGATAGTTCAAAAAACATGTTAGGCATCGTAGCCTCTTTGTGACTGGCCAGTCGAACTTTCGTCACAATTTCCTATTGGAATGAGTCCTCAGAGAATTGAAATCGTTAAAAGATTTTGTAAAACAACACTCCTCGCAGAAAATCTTTCAAGCAAAACTAAAATATTTTAGAAAAACCTTTTGTAGAACTACATTTTTTAAGTATTTATCTAATTTTTTTCTTGTCGAATTATTTTACATTCAGACTAAAGATTATTATCCTGGCAGCATAATCCCTATTCCCGTAAAAAAAGAGAGAATTATTCTTTTATGGAAAACCAATTTCGCCTTTGATCAGAGTGTAGTATCCATACCAATGGAAATCCTGTGGTTATAGGAAAAAAATCATGTAAAAAATGTTTTTATTATAAAAAGTTATATTTTTCTAAAACAAAGATAAAATAAAGATTTTATTATTTCTACTGAAATATTATTCAATAAAAAAATGATATTATTAAGTATAATTTACCAGACAATAGAATTTAATAATATCCTTTTTTATTGAATAATATTTCACTAGAAATAATAAAATCTTGATATCTTTGTTTTAGAAAATATAACTTTTTAAAATAAAAATATTGGTATTGTACTTATTTATAGGCAATACCGTACATTTTTTTACATGACTATTATTTATCAGACAATAGAATTTAAACTTTATAACTAAAAATATGAACACGTAGCAGTCCAAAAATAAGTAGATCCTCTAGTATATATTTATGCAGTTTTATTTCTGATTATGAAATCTACAACCCCACATCTACTTCCAATGGTTTGTGTGCACTAATTTCCATGCGTTTAAAATTATACACGTTTTACTTTAACTTTTTGATCAATTCCTATGTACAGCTTTTTTTTACCATACAAACATTCACCTCTTGCTTTATATCCATTATTAAAAAGAAGTATGTTTCTCTTTCTTTTCACACATGCTCTGCAACGTCAATTTTTAAGCAGAGTACAAACACTTGTTTTTACCCAACCTCTCTGCTGTAAGACTAATATGACATTTGGTCAATTTATAAGCAGAGTAAAGCTGGATTTAATTTTGAGTTTTCCTCCTCGTAGACTAGTTGTTTATACCCAACCTCTCTGCTGGCATACTGACCCCCCTCCTCCCAAAACTCCTCCGCAGCACATACAACCCTATCATTATTTCCAAAATGGCGACCATATAAGTGGGATTTGAGTTTAAGAAAGAGGAAAAGTTAGAGGGAGCTAAGTCTGGTGATTAAGGGAATGAGGTATCAATTCAAATCCACAGTTAGCTGCTTCAGCAACTGGAACCGGGGCATTATGAACAGGTGTGTTATCCTGGGGGAAGAGCACACCTGTCCGCAATGTGACAGTTGGTCAATTTTTAAGCAGTGTACTTCTGGTTTGAATTTAGAGTTTTCCTCCTCGTAGACTAGTTGTTTTTACCCAACTTCTCTGCTGTAAGACTAATGTGACAGTTGGTCAATTTTTAAGCAGTGCACTGTTGGTTTGTATTTAGAGTTTTCCTCCCCGTAGACTAGTTGTTTATACCCAACCTCTCTGCTGTAAGACTAATGTGACAGTTGGTCAATTTTTAAGTAGTGTACTTCTGGTTTGAATTTAAAGTTTTCCTTCTCCTAGACTAGTTTCTTTACTAAGGCTAACAAAAACACTCTGCCCGACTATTTATCAGGGGGTACAGATGGACATATGACTTTCTCTTGGGGATAAGCGTGAAGTGAAGTGTAAAAGAGCCTCATACAGAATTAGAGTCGAGTCGCCGATTCCATTTTCCATTTCCCACGACGATAACCGTTGCGCTAAACATGAAAGATGTATAGTAATTGTAGTTTTTGTAGCTTTCGGGTCGATCATGACGTATGGGTGCCCGACAGTTCAATTAAAGATTAGAACCATTAATCTGCTAATATTCTAATATATTGTCTTGACCGGCAGTGAACCCGTTAGATGAAGTTGACAGCTACATTCGGTCGTAAATAAAATTAACAAAGTGACTACCGAAAAAACAGAAGTGCCTAGGCGTGATGCCTGAGGCATAATAAATGCGTGGGTGTAAGCCATGAACAATGAAAAGCAAGCATTACTTGGGTGAAGAGGCATGGCCATGTGGGTCATGTAGAATTTTTAAGTCTATATAAGGTCTAGAATTTTGGCTGATGTTCAGTTTTCGCTGGTTGTTCCGACTCCTGATAGCTCCTCATGTGTGCGAACTCTCTCCGACTGCTCTTTTGTTCCACACAAGCGTCACCGTCAAAGAATAAGATTATAAGATTATATTTTTATATATACATGTTCCTCGTTGTTGTCAAGATCCAGCGATAGTACACAACAATATGAAGGTTGCTCAAAAAGTTCTAAGCTTCACTCGGAGAAAAAAAAAGTATTTTTTTACTATTTTTCAATATCATATTTACCAACCCAAGGTCAATTTTTAAGCGGAGTTTAACAGGTTTGAATTCAGAGTTTTCCTTCTCCTAGACTAGTTGCTTCACCAAGGCTGAAGAACCCTATTTTTCAATATAGTCCTTCTTGACATCAATGTATTTGGTTCAATGATGCTCAAGCATTGCAATGATGGAAAAAGGTGACATCCTGATCCCCCCGCAAAAAATCTTCCGCAGCACATACAACCCCATCATTGTTTCCAAAATGGCAACCATGTTGGTGGGATTTGAGTTTAAGAAAGTGGAAAAGTTAGATGGAGATAAGTCTGGTAATTAAGGGGGATGAGGTATCAATTCAAATCCACAGTTGGCTGCTTCAGCAGCTGGAACCGGGGCATTGTGAACGGGTGTGTTATCCTGGGAGAAGAGCACACCTGTCCGCAACTTTTCTTTACGTTTTGATTTGATTGCTTCCTTTGGGTCTCTTAATTCTGATGCATAGTATTCTCCGTTGATAGGTTTTCACTTTTCCAGGTAGTCTATCATAATTACATCTTCAGAATCCCCCACCAAAAAGAAAAAAGGAAAAAAAAAGAAGATATTTCCTTGCTAGCAGATTCTGCTTGCTTGAACTTTTACGGGGTTAAAGAACCTGAGTGTATCCACTGTTTGCTTTGAATCTTTGGTTCAGGTTCGAAGTGGTGAACCCATGTTTCATCTTGAATAACTAATCTTCGTTGGAAATTCTAAGGGTTAGCCTGGAAGCAAGTCAGAAAGTGTCTTGGAAATGTCAACCCTTTTCAGCTTGTGCTCAGACATCAACATTCTTGGAACTCCTCTCGCAGACAATTTGCTTCTCCCCAAGATGTCAGTTAAAACAGTGTGTACCGAACTAGAATTAATGCCTAAAGACTTAGCTATCTGCCGAAGAGAGAGACGCCCGTTATTCAAAACAATACGGTGAATGGCATCAGTGATTGAGGTTTTTAGACGTCCTGAACAAAATTCACCTTCTATGCTGTCTATGCCCAGCTTGAATTCCACAGTGCAGTTCTTCACAATGGCATAAGAAGCAGAGATCTCAGCAAATATCTGTACCATGTCCACGCAGATTTCCTTGCATGACATAACTTTCTTTTTCACATACTTTATGGTTGCTCGGACCTCTGTTTTGTCCAGTTTTAGATTTTTCGAATACCTCTCACCTTTTTATGAGCCTATCCTGCACAGAAATTAGGATAGAAATCTAAATTTGTTTTTCTTGTTTAATAAGAAGCGGTAGTGCGCTGTCACGTCAAAAATGTTTTGGTTTGGTTTCTTTGTTTTAATGGCATATCAACCTTTGTAGGTTATTTAATGCCACGGCTATCCTCCTAGAAGAACAGTAGTTATGCTATTTAACCCATAGCTGGGTGGATAAGGGAGTTCATACCTTTCCCAAGGGTATTTGCCCGAAAGAGAAGGTAATGGCGCGACTGGAGTACGAACTCGCGTTCTACGATTCCGCAGTTCATCGCTTTAATCATTATACCACGAGGACACCCCCCTCAAAAAATGGGTTCAGCTATGGTTCTTCTTTCTGAGCGAGGCTTATAACTTTTTTTAGCGACCCTCATTAAATGGTGTTAGCTTGTGTAGTTAAGACTTGTTGGATGAATTCATAACCGAAGAATCGTACACTAGTGTGCCACAGATTCTCCAAACAACACTTGTTTCCTTTCTCCTTCACCATTTCCTCTAAGAAAACTAGAGAGCCCGGTCTGCCCTATTATTTATCCATAACTGGGTTGGAGGAGATGGGATGTATTCATGCCCGACCCAAGCAACTTCGTCCAGGTTTTGAACCCACCTCTTTAATTCCATTTCGTTATGCCAACAACCGTTATGACACCCGCACTTTATAGTCAAATGATTAAAGAGGAAAAAAAAAAAACTTCAGAAAATATTGATAGAAAATTACTTTCTGATATATAAATTTTGTCATTTTTCCATTCAGGGGGATTTCATGAAAACTTTCAAAATTTTGATCGTTTTATGAGTGATTGATTTAAACGGCATGTAATCACATCGAGAGGTATTTTATTCCAAGAGATTGTGTAATTATGTTTTTTGTATGCAAGTATTTATATAGATGTTTCTTAAGAAGTTATTGTTTTGCAGAAGTTGCATACTGTTCCATCGAATATGAATAATTTCGTCCGTTTTGATTGATTGACCGGCCCATTGACTTAGTGGTAGAGTGTTCGCCAATAGGTCGGGGACCGGAGTTCAATCTCTGGTCGAGTCATGCTAAAGACTGAAAAAGTGGTACTTGATATCTCCTTGCTTAACACTCAGCATTATAAGGTACGTTTCAAGAATAAAGTGGAGCAATCCAGAGAAAGGAGTTGCGCTCTCCCCTACACCTTGGTGTAGTAGCTATTGAAAAGGGAGCTTTCGGGTAGCCCACAACTACTGTCGCCAACTTTACCGATTGATTTTAATGTTATATCATCTGGTTTATGTCTAGAGATTTTTGAACTGCGTTCATTATATCAACATATAATAACATAACGTATATGTTAATATATATTAACATTTTTGTATGCTGTTTTCTGAAGTGTTTTATTTATTTTGATATCTATTTAAAATTTCTATTTGGGGTGCACATAGTTTTATCTAATAGGAATGATTTTTAAACAGATCTATTTAACCCGAAGATGGGATCTTAACACTTACTATCACTCCTAGGGGATCTTACCAGGCTGAAGAGGATACACTCAACGTATTTTTGGCTTCGTCGTTATAACACATTGATTCACTTGTGGACACTTAAAAAATAAGACTTCTTTCATAAACTGTCGGGCAGACTGGGTTCTTTAGCCTTGGTTAAGCAACTATTCTATGAGAAGAAAAACTATGATTGTAAGTTGCTTAAAAATTGACTTTGTGTCACATTCTGCCTGTGGTGAAGTGGTTGAATAAATATATTCTTAGGCTTCTTTGGACTTTATGCCCTCGGACGTTGCTTGATTATTCCGTCCCCATCCTTGCTCTGATCTCATGTGTGAGGTCAAAAAGAGATATTATCCCCAGCAGAGGTGCAGATACCTACGTTTATAATCTTGTTATTTTTTACGGAAATTATGCAAGAAAACAAATAAAGGTGTTTTACAAATAAGAAAGAAAATTTTTTGAAAATGTGTTTTTTATGGTTATAGGACCAGAGTAAAAATAAAGCAAAGGAAAAAAAACACGTCCGAATAGAAGAAGAAGAAGAAGAAGAAGATGATGCGGAGAGGAAAGAAGAAAGGAATACGCAAACCGTTGATAGAAAATAGTTGTAAAAGAAGACAGAAGGAAAAAAGGAAAAAAAAAAAAGAAGGAAAAGGGAAGGAAGAACAGACGGTCGATGAACACATAATAGCGTTAGAATCATGTAATGATAAAAATCATAAACCAAAGACTTGGAGGATAACAAAGGAAAAATTTCCCATGATGCTTCACTTTCACCTGCTTTGTGTTACGTTTAATGTGTGAACTGTTGACAACGAAAGGGCGTCTAAACTGACAATTATAAGCGGAACCCTAGTAAGAAAGATTGATCAAAAATTTACCGGCGTGGGAAAAGGGCATTGTTATAAAAGTTATAAGTAGCATTTGATGATATTTCGAGATTTTTTGAAGGTTTGCCTTCGAAAAGATGCTTAAATACATGCTGTTGATTATATTTTTATCAAGCGGTTTGCTGATTGTAACTCGTTGACAATTTCTTTGCAGACAAATTCCGACGGTTATTGTAGAATAGACAGAAATAAATAGAGTTAGAAAGATAAAAAATAAAAGAATAAGGGCTTTTGTTTCTTATTTATTACTAAAAAAATGACCTCCCCCCCCCAAAGACCTCCCACCAAAAAAAGATACCTCACCAAAAAAAAAAAAAAAAAAAAAAAAAGACTCCCTTCAACAAAAAAGATCCCTTAAAACCCAAAACAACGTCATCTATAGAGAAAAATCAATGGAAAAAAATACTTGCCGAAATTTGCAAGTGTCTACATTTGTCGTTATATTTTCTCATTCTCATTTTCTATCATCGTATCGAGTAATTACCCTTTAAGTCATATGTATATAAACGATTTTTAAAGCGAAATAAGCACATCGGTAAAGAATGATTAAAAAAACCCACAAATTTTGCTAAGTTTGGTTTGGTTGGGTTTTATAGCATACTAACCATTGTAGGTTATCTAATGACAAATCCTCTTTATACATATATATTAAATATATATGATTTGGTTTGGTTGGGTTTTATGGCATACTAACCATTGTAGGTTATTTATTGACAAATCCTCTTTATACATATATATTAAATATACATGATTTGGTTTTGTTGGGGCTTATGGCATATCAACCATTGTAGGTTATTTAATTCCAAATCCTCTTTATACATATATATGATTGGGTTTTATTGGGGTTTATGGCATATCAACCATTGTAGGTTATTTAATTCTAAATCCTCTTTATACATATATATGATTGGGTTTTGTTGGGGCTTATGGCATATCAACCATTGGAGGTTATTTAATGGCAAATCCTCTTTATACATATATATGAATTGGTTTTGTTGGGGTTTATGGCATATCAACCATTGTAGGTTATTTAATAATAAATCCGTTTTATATATATTAAATATATATGATTTGTAAACAAATTTTGTATAGAATATTCTTAAACGAGCCTGAGCTCTTCTTTTCACAATTTAATGGTTTCAAGTATTGCTATATAGCAGACACAATTTTACACCAGTAATTTGCTGGCACACAGTTTGTTGTATTTAACCCATAGATAGGACCCTATTAGGTGCTACCACTCCGAGTCAGAGTGGAACTGGGAGTGATGGCAATGAAGGAGTACACCACATTCCCCAAATCTCCCAGGCTGGAGCTTCGCCATCAGATAGTTTAATGTCATATTTTGGATATTCGTTGCTGGGTGGGTGAGGGTTGCAAAACCCCTATATAGAGATGCAGTCGGTGTACTCTACAGCCCCAGTCGACTGGGCTCTTCGGCCAAGTTCTGTTGTCGACTACTGAGAAACTTATTTGAAGCAAGAAGAAACGTAGCGTCGTCACCGATGATTGCTATGTCGGAGATGTCTAGTCGTCGGAGAGGAGAGAAGAAACATAAAAACACAACTTGCCTAAAAGGAAGTTAGGACCTCTGTTGTTTTATTCTCTATTTTCACATTCTGATGCCGTGCAAGTAGGTGAAAATAGATAATGGATACAATATACGAAGTAAGCTTCTTCGTTCAAGTAGGAACTGATTCTTTTCGAATATTTTGAATGGTTCAATCACTCTCCGTACGCGGGAACGCTCGTCTCTTCATACCCTAACCACCAACGGAGAACAAATCGAGAAACTCCTTTTCTTATAGGGATTCGCAGCAAATACAAACCCAATTCCACCTCGTGTGAGCAATATCGTTCGACTCGTCTTCTCGACACTCACCACTTCGATGGCCGATCGAGTCTAGTGACCTCGGCAAATTCTGGGTAACTGTTAGATCCTGTATATCTTGTAACTCTTAGCTTACTGGACTAGAGGTTGAACTTTGTCCACTCGTCTTCCTTCAACTGAACATTCAACATCTAGCGACTATGGTAAGTCCGGGTTAACTACTGTTTTCACCAGGGTGTTAGATTAACCATATCTTGATATACCTAGCTAACAGGAAGAGATGTTGAATCTTGTCGACTCACCTTTCTTCGGACTACTGGCTTTTTTGATTATTCATCTATTCGCATCCCCATGGCGTAATGGCTAAAGTGCTGGGCTGTGGCCTTGAAGTAAGCGAGTTCGAATTCCAGTCTTGCTATTACGTTCACTTTCGAGCAGAGGGGTTGGGTAAATATGATAACAGGAGTTGCTTAAAGAGGGATATTATAAACATAATGGAGTGTGCGAAAAAGGCTGCTAGGTGGCTTTGGATAAAGAGTGTAAGCCCATGGATAGTTGCTGCTAGGATGCAAGCTGGGAAGTCTATTGAAAGACCCGAAATCCCTGATGAACCCAGGAACATCCCTAATGCTGTGTCCCAATACGCCAATAAGATTTATTTATGAAGATGGTGATGATTTTTTTCCTTTGAAATAAAATCCAGAAGTAAACGACCATTGGTCATCGCTGATAAGGCTTTAATTTGCAATGAAATTGATATGTACAGTAGCGAGCATGAAGATCAGAACGATGTAATGAAAAAATCTAAATGTGAAAAAACTTTTTATATTAAAGCTTCATAGAACATTTTATCAAGCAAAAATAAGGATACAAAGGTTAATTATATAATTCCAGGTCCAGGAGACCTGGGTTCAATCCCAGGTCACGTCATACCAAAGACTTTAAAAATGGTACTTGATACCTCCTTGCTTAACACTCTGCAATATAAGGTACGTATCAAGGGTAAAGTGGAGCAATCCAGGGAAAGGAGTAGCGCCCTCCCCTACACCTTGGTATAGTAGCTATTGAAAAGGGAGCCTTTTGGTCCCCCTCGACTGCGGTAACCAGCTTTATTTTTACTTTATATAATTCCAAAATACTGGGTAACCCAATAAACTTATTTTGATAAATTAATAAGGATAAGTATATAACATTCGAAAAAAATAGATGATCAAAAACATCAGAACGATTAACAAAATCATACTATTATAATGGATAAATTATATCTAAATAAAAATAGCGTTCATAATTCATTAGTACTTGATATGTGGACCTTTATTTTCAATATCAGCTTGACATCTTTTGCTACGCGAGCGAATTAATGTCAACGGATATTTTCTACCATTCTCCTTTCAAATTAGTCCATAGTTCTTCGACGTTTCTTAGATTCTTTTGCTTAGCTCTTTCATTTAGTAACTTAGAAACATTCTCAATAGGATTCATGTCTGGGCTTTGAGCAGGCCACTCCATAAGAGTAACATCCTCCTCAGATAGAAATGTCTTAACAGACTACGCTTTGTGACACGGAGCGTTGTCTTGCATAAATAGAGCTGGTTGATTAATTGCAGTTCTCAAATTAGGTACATGTTTCTTCAATATCTCTTTGTATACAGTTGCGTCAATTTTACCGTGTAGCCTGACAAGAGATCCTGTACCAGCATGCCAAACACCATCACACTTCCTCCTCCAAATTCAACGCTGCTTTTAGTGCATTGAAGCGAATATCGTTCCTTAGGACTGCATCGAACGAACCTTCTCCCATCACAATCGAACAGGTTAAACTTTGCCTCATCGCTGAAATGAAAACAATCCCACAGTCCATATGAAGTGTTCAGTGGCAAATTTCAATCGGCTCATTTTGTTCTTTTTAGAAATGTAAGGCATCGTAGAAGCTATTGGATTGTTCAAATTTATATCATTAAGTCTTCGTGAAATAGTCTTGACATTTTAATGCCAAAGTTAACATTAGGTCTTTTAGAGATAGCGACTACTGTCGCAAATCAATCCTTTTTTTGTTCATTACTAATCCGTCTGTCTTCCCTTGCAGTAGTTTTCCTAAGCCTGCTAGGTGGTTTCTTGGTTTCACATGACTCAGTTCCCTCAAGTTTTCTTAAAATACCATGAATAACACTTTTAGATTTCCCCACAGTCTTTGAAATATCCCCAATCGAGAGTTTATCTTCATTACGTAACTTGACTATCAGTTTTCTAAGTTCCGATGATGTCATAGATTTTTTCGCCATGTTTGCAATGCAAGAGCCGGTGTAATTTAGTAAAAAATACCATATTTTATATTCTTACCGTAAAAATTTTTTTGATAATACAAAATAATCATTAAATTTTACGGATTTATTTAATCGTTCTGATGCATTTGATCATCTATTTTTTCGAATGTTATATAATTATTCTCATAACTTTATCAAAATAAGTTTATTGAGCGACTCAGTATTTGGGAAATATATAATTTACCTTTATATCCTTATTTTTCCTGGATAAAATGTTTATGAAGCTTTAAAATAAAAAGTTATTTCACATTTATACTTTTTCTTATCATCGTTCTGGTCTTTATGCTCGTTACAGTACACACACACACACACACAAACAAACACACATATACATTGCTGTTGTATACAATTAAGTTAATATCTGCAGTGTTAGCAAATGGTCGGGGAGACCGGGGTTCAATCTCAGGTAGAGTCATGCTAAAGACACAAAAAATTATACTTGAAGCTTCCTTGCTTAACACTCAGCATTATAAGGTATGGATCAAGGGTTGAGTGGAGAAATCCATGGAAGGGAGTAGCGACCTCCTCTACACCACGGTATAGAAGCTATTGAAAAGGGAGCCTTCGGGTGGCCCAAGACTAAGATCGGGTAACTACTATATTCAGTTGGGTCACAAATAATTTTCGTTTTATAAAAGCAAGTTGTAACTTCGCATTTAAGAATTCTAATGTTTTTAACGCAACCGGAACTTACCTGATTATTTCAGTCGTGTAAGAGTACAACTCATGATATAATCTGCGATTTCACGTCCCTAAAATAGAAGAACTGAAAGTGCATATTTGACAGTAATGTTGAACCAGTTTAAGAAAAATAAAAAACGCTACAGAAACGGCTTAGAAAATTTGTAGTGTTTATAGCCAAGGAATCATACTGAGCGCCTAGTCAGGAAATGGTTTTCAAAGTTTCATTCTGGTGATACATCATTGGGAGATGAGCCCAGATCAAGATACTCATCAGACCTTGATCAAGATGCTTTAAAAGAATTGATGGAATGCAATCTGCACAAAAGTACTCGTGAATTAACGCTGTAACGTAACAGCCAAAGGATTTCGGTTCATGCCTTTGAATTTAGTTAGGCTGAGAACCTTTCGGCTCAGCCCATGGGTTAGTTAGGTGCAACATTGAGGCAGGTGTTAACGCGGGGGCGCGCGGGTGGATAGAGGTGTCACTCAGATGTTACAATAGTCCGAGACGAAACGGGTGACAGAGTACGAGTGACGTCACGCACCGGAAGCGCGCAGAGTTTGTGGAGAATTGAAAGAAAGTTAGGAAGTTGAATACTAGACGCCAAACGAGGAGGATCGACTTTTGGAGCTCGCAGACGCGAGGCGAACTTGCGCCCTATGGGGGCCGCACGAGATGGGGGCCAGATGAATAAGACAGCATAGAAAGATTGTGTCTCTCCTCTTTATGTCGAAACCTTTAACTCAAAGTTAATAAAAAGGTTTCGTACCTGAACAAGAAGTCGTTACGTGGTTTTCGAATTTCGATATTCCTATGTTCTTTATATGTTCTATCGTTATGAACATTATATGTCCATTTCGTACATGGCGTTAATTGTGGTTATGGAACAACGCTTGACATCAACGGATCCTAATTCGCAATCAGGGTTGTCCTAGTGGTGTAATGGTTAAAGCGATGGACTGCGGAATCGTAGTACGCGAGTTCGTACTCCAGTCGCGCTATTACGTTCACTTTCGGGCAAATACCCTTGAGAAAGGTATGAACCCCCTTATCCTCCCTGCTATGGGGTAAATAGTACCACTACTGTTCTTCTAGGAGAATGGCTTTGGCATTAAATAACCTACAAAGGTTGATATGCCATTAAACAAAGAAACCAAACCAAACTAATTCACAATCAGCGACCACTTAAAAAAGAAAAGAAAAACGAACAAGCAGGTCGTTTGACTTCCTCATACTTTTAATGAGAAGAACAAGGAAGATCGCATATCCATAGCAACAAGTCTTCTTTCAAGGTAGAGAAATTACTTGTTTTTCAAGAAAATCATTACAGGCAACGAAAAATGTTTTTTTAAGACAATGTTCAACGCAAATGCCAGTGGATTGACAAGGAGGAATCTCCGTGACCTACCGTAAAAGAGGAGCTTCATGGAAGAAAAGTTATGCTCAGTGTATGGTGGAATCATCAATTTATCATTCATTTTGAGTTTTTAAACTGCTATCAGACTCTCAATGCAGACTTATACTCTCAACAGATGCAATGTGTGCATGAAAATCTAAAAAAAAAAAAAAAAAAAAAAACGCCCGACACTCGTCAATAGGAGAAACGTTGTGCTTCTCTATGTCACCGTTAGGCTACATTCAGCCAGAATCAAGCTGGAAAAAAACATTGGATTTTAGCTGGTCAAACCAACTCTATTCACCATACATCGCAACAAGTGAATTTTTTAGTCTTTAGTATGATTCGACCATGGACTGAACCCCGGTCTTCCGGGCCATTGACGAATCATCTACCCACAAGGTCAATGGACCGGTATTCAAATGTATGTATGCACACACACACACACACACACACACATATATATATATATATATATGTATTCATATATATATACATATATGTATGAATATATATGTAGGTATATATATATGTGTGTGTGAGAATAAATAAAAACATTAATATTTATGGATATATATATAATACACACACACACACACACACACATATATATATATATGTACATATATCTCCATGATATATTTATTCACATACATATATATTTATATATATACATATATATATACATATATATTCATATATATATATATATATATATATTCATATATACGTATATAGCTTCATAGTTTGTTATATTTACACACACACACACATATATGTATATATATATATATGTGTGTGTGTGTGTGTGTGTGTGTGTGAAGCTTTAATATACCACAATATCTATATTTACATACGTATAAGGCTTTTACTTGCAATAAAGCATTTCAATAAATTTGGAACATCCGACCGAAAACAAAAACCCTAACTTTTTCGTGTGATTATCATTTTTTCACTGTTTTTTTTAGTACATTATGAGATTTCATTCATATATTCTCACATCTTATTTTCATTATAGTAACTGTTGAATATAATCTATATCAATATACGTATATATAATCAATACACGTATATATAATCAATAATTTGGGTAACTAACCCAAAAACTATTCTTTGCAGTGCGCTTGTATAAGGGAAGTTTTGATGTATTGCTGGCGCTAGTTTCTTCATTATATCTGTTTTATATGGAGAGTGCAGTTATATTTATTAAGGCAGAAATTAACAATGAACGAAATATTAATTTTCTTAAAAACAGTCCCAGAGGTTTTCAGCACTTATTCTAGAGAATTTTCCATTTGTCGAATCGCCTCTAAAACTCTTTTCATGCCGTGTGAATCTTTGCAGTCGTATTTCTTTGAATATTGAAACCATTTCCTTGAGATGATAAACGTTATGATACCCACGTTTCCAGTCAAATATATACCTTGCAGGAAAAGAGGGAAAAAACTCTTCTTCAGGATGATGGCTAAACTGTCCTGTCGAAGTACATATTTTTTTAAGTAGAGGAACTAATATTGTGAATTGAATTACCATGACCAGAAAACCGACCGAACACCTACATGCATGATATACGGAAACACTGGAAAGCTGTTTCGACCTTATTAGCAGTGTATACCGTAATCTTCACCACTGGAGATCGAACCAGCGACCACAGACTGCAGTGCCGAAACTCTACAACAGAGCCACCCATTCACATCGCACACAAATGACGACAAATCGTCAAAGTAAGTGAGTTCGAACATCAGTCATATTATTACGTTTATTTTCGGGTTAACATTCTTGGTATCAACCCCCTTATTCCTCTTGCTAAGGGTTAAATAGTACCATTGCTGCTATTCTACAAGGATGACTTTGGCATTTAAAAAACCAACGAAGTTTGATATGCAAAGAAACCAAACCATCTTGTTCAGGAAATACCGAAAGAAAAATACGTGGTACCTTCAATAAGTTTCCAGACTTTTTTTGTACAGGCATTTAACATTGTTATAGTATCTTGAAAATTCAGTATGTTATTGCTATATATTCTATGAGATGACTGGCCAATTTTTATGATTTCAGGTTCAAATGAACAGCTACAGCAGCAATTGGAATATACCCTACTAAAGCCTGATTGTCACAGCTGGTGAATTTCAAAAAGGCAATCTGGACGTGAGGAAGAACGATATGCTATAAAATTCTGTTTTAAACTTGGAAAAAATGCCACAGAAACGTATGGAATGTTTCAGACTGCTTTTGGAGCATCTTGCATGAATCGAGCATGAGTTTTTGATTGGCATAAGAGATTCAAGGAAGGCAGGGAGTCAGTGAGGGATGATGAGCGGTGTGGAAGGAGTAAGGAAGTCAATACACCAGAGTTTATTGGCCAAAGGGTTAGGGTTAGGCTTACTATATTGAGGTTTTAATGGAGTTCAGGAAGAGATTCTGGCAGAAGAGGCTAGCACTCTTCAAATCGGCTCAGTGGCATTTCCACCAGAACAATACACCAGTCCACAAATCCATGCTTGTTACAAACTATTTGACCAAGACGGGTATCAAGAGAGTTCCTCAGCCTCCCTATAGTCCAGAGCTTGCTCCCTGTAACTTTTGGTTATTTCCTAAGCTCAGAGGCTGTCCTTATGAGACAATTGAGATGAAAGAGGCCGTGAGGAAGGTCATTGACACGCTCACACAAGAGGACTTTCATAGGTTATTCCAGAAGTTGTTGGAACGGTAGAACAAGTGCATTGCAGCCGGAGGAGATTACTTGGAAGGTCCCCTTCATGTGTGTACTATCAATAAAAGTGCCCATACGAAAAAAGTCTGGAAACTTATTTAATGATCCTCGTACGTTTATTTTCGGGCTAATACTCTTGGTATCAACCCCCTTATCCCTCCTGATAAGAGTTAAATAGTATCATTGCTCTTCTACAAGGATGACTTTGGCATAAAATAACCAACGATGATTGATATGCAAAGAAACCAAACCATCTTCTTCAGGAAATACCGAAAGAAAAATAATCATTGATATATAAACCTTATCATTTTGAAATTTTTTAAAATAATGGAAATATGAATTTTTCCTTTCATTGTATTTAGCTACTTGGCTGCTATTAAATTAAATTTATTACATAGCTAAATTGATATCTTTGGGGTTGAATAAAAAGATAAATATCACATAATAACGCCTACGTCTCAGTGATTATCTGTTTAAAGCGAATCCAGCCATTTTATGTTTAACCAACTTGAAGCACAACGATAACCAACATCCTAGATAAGGTGTTTCCAAGTCAACTAAAAAAAAAATTCTCATGAAATAAGACAAAATATTGGTCCCGAAAACTGGGCCTTTATATCTATCTTCATTATAAAAATCTGCTTGTGGGACTATTTTGGCTTGTAAACGACTGTTTTGTTCATTATGGAAAAAGAAAATGCAAATATTGTATTTTAATTCATTTGATCCAATGAAAGATATTTTTGAGCGTCAACAATTAATATTATTTTTTCCTAGAATTAAGAAACATTTAAGCGTGAAAAATGTTTTACATAGACACATACACACGCACGCTCACACACACACCACACACACACACACACACGCATGCATATATAGATATCAGCCGAAGACTAAAAAAATGGGACTTGATGCCTCTTTGCCTCAGCATTATATGGTACCGATCAAGAGTAAGTGGAGCAATCCAGGGAAAGGAGTAACGCCTTTCTCTCCACCTCGGTATTGTCAGTATTGAAAAGGGACCTTTCGGGTAGACCTCGACAACGGTCAGCCAATTTATATATATATATATGTATATATACACTATTCTAACACACACACACACACACACAAATATATATATGTGTGTGTGTGTGTGTGTGTGTGTGTGTGTGTGTGTTAGGAAACAACAGCGCTTGCTAATTATAAATCTGCTTGTACATTCCCACATCGTGCTCATCTACAGACCCTCCCGCAACTAAGTGGGATATTCTTCCACTCTTTCCCCCAGTCAATTGGGATATTCTTCGAAATAATCTTGCTTATTCAGATCAAGTATTGTGTTGTATATACAAGTCTTTTGTATTTTGAAATTCAAACGAAAAAGTTAACTATTCGATCCTTTTTTAGGGGAAATTTCAGCTGAATCCATGGCTTAACAAAAAAAATGGTTGCAAGCTGTTTGAGAAAGCTTCCCTGTTAGCTTACAGAGATGGAAAAAAAAATTGAATATTAGAATTAAAAAAAAATGAATATAGACCTCTTTTTCCTATTTCTCCCACATGGTTATGGGCGGTGTTTATTTTTGAGAATACATGTATATAAAAACGAATGTAGTTGATTTGTTTGTTATTCAATGATACATCAACCTTCTCGGGATATTTAATGCCAAAGACAGTAGTGGTACTATTTCCCCCATAGATGGGGGGATAAATGAGTTCATGCCTTTCCCTGTGGTATTTGTCCGAAAGTAAACGTAATAGCGCGAATGGTGTTCAAACTCGCGTACTACGATACCACAGCCCAGAGTTTTAACCATTACTCCACGAGGACAGCCCCTGCACCGAACATAATTGGGTTGGGCAACACATATATATATGCATGCCCACACACTGGTACTGAAAAGACCCAGAAAACGAAGGAATTGTTTAGGGGAAATACTTTTTTCTTGTTAAATGGACCCACGAGTCTGGATATGATGTTCATCATTTTTGTTGATTGGAAATTGTAAAAAAAAAATTTGATTTTTTCCGTTCCGTTGACTTTCCACAGGCCCTTCTAGTATATATATATATATATATATATATATATATATATATATTCTTAAGCGGTTTATGTGCCAAATGTCATGATTTGAATATCGAAGATTTAATGCTAATATAAATCATCATCATCATCATGATGTCGTGCCATCATTACGGATATCCCTGACCCTCTCTCGCCACCTCTCCCTATCGTTCATCGCTTCCGGCAGGTCCTCTGGGCTACATCCCGTATCCACACAGAGCTGGTCGTCCTGCTTTTGCTCGGCCATGTGAAGGGATCCATAGGAGTACATCACTTATGAACTCGTCCTTACTTCTCCAGAAGTGTCCTGCATGTCTGGTTCGTTATATATAAATAATAACGACCGTTAATTGTGGCATACAGTCGATTTTTAAGTCGAAAAAAATCTCTACAAAACTAGTCGATTCATACTTCGATTTATACAGCATTTACCACAGTGTGATCAACCAGTGGAACAGTACTCCAAGCAATCGATATACACCACTTACCGTATCTACAGCAAATTGCCACAAATGTTTCCAACATAAACTCGTGTTAAGCGAACATATTAACTAATCAACACAGAGGTTAATATAATATTTATAAACTCCAATATAAATTACATATTATATTAACGTGATATCACACGCCGTTTGTAACAGCTGGTGCACTAATTGAAAACACTTAGCGGAACGTCACAGCGTCCAGGCCGCCAGTCATACAATTACGGTAGGTTGTTTATTTGGGCAATTTCATTACTACGCCATAGATTTGAAATTCATATGAATATCAGCTCTAATGTGCTAGATTTGCATGTGTCATGTACGGCTGTTGTAATTCTAATTTCAGAGAAAAATTACATGTATCATAAACCACTGGAATAATGACTGTTTAAAGAGAAAAGTATTACTGTCAATATCTTGATGTTAGATCAAGTAAGTGGGCAACCTTAGTCGAGGGTGACCCGAAGGCTCCCTTTTCGATAGTTACAACACCAAGATGTAGGAGAGGGAGCTACTTCTTTCCCTGGATTGCTCCACTTTACCCTTAACTTATAATGCTGTGTGCTAAGCAAGGCGGCATCAAGTACCATTTTTTTTTTGGTATGACTGAACCTGATACTGAACCCCAATTTCCCGGCCCATTGGCGAACACTCTCTACTCATTAGGCCAATTAGCGGTTATAAGAAGCCTGCTATATATTTGGGGGTTGACTTATACAGCAGGTATAGGTCAAACCAAGAATTTTGAGTTAAAGAACTAGTGAACTTATATGCAAAATCGACTTGTATGCCAAAATATACGGTTATATTAATTTCTTATTGTTAAAATATCACATACACGTCTTTTTTTAATATTGAGAAGAAAATAAATAACTAGATCATTCGTTAAAGTCACAAAGGACACTATGACATTTCTGTGCACTTACTCCCTCTCCGCCTATTGTACCTGGGTAAATGGTGTGATCCCGAACAAGTCAAGTATTAAAAATTGACAGGGGGTTGATTCAAAGTATAATCTCTATATCATGTAGGAGTTATGGTTCTTTAGATTTTGTTATTGTTATTGTCTAATATCAAAATATAGAAGGTCAGGTTTGATTTCTTTATTTAATGGAAT